>BGPR01011299.1:0-16604 GCA_013235015.1 Araneus ventricosus
TGATTCAAAGTTTTGTTTATATATATATATATATATATATATATATAAAAACAAAAGAAAATATCAAAACCACGTCATGAAAGAAAAACCAAAGCAACAAAACGGAATATCTTCTTTTTGATTCTTCTTCTTTCTTGATTGGTTATTGCATTTGTTTCTGTTTATATATAGATATTTCTTTTTTAATATAAAATCATTATTACGAAAACGCAACTACAGTATTTTCCCTTGTATTTCCAAGATTAGTGTCAGCGAACTTTGTATGTGTGTTGTCCAAATCGTTGTCTTTCCATAACATAATGCAAAGAGTGTTTTATTTATGAATCTAAGCATGCACATAAACACTCGTTCCGGTTTTTAACTCCAGAAGAGAAACTTTTAATCACCCTTTCTAGACACCAGGGTATTATCCAGACTACTGTCTGGCTATGATCTCAACAATTTCTGATGGATGCTGAAATCTTGGTGGCAGAAATGTCTTTCATTATAAAAGTACCCGAAGAATTAGGAATTAAAAAACCTTCTCACCAAATAGCAGGATAGGGTATTCCCGTATGTTAGAAATACATGACGGTACTTCGAGAAGAAATAGAAACTCGATAACACTGACAGCAGTTGAAAGTAATTGTTTCAAAACTACTCGTAAAATAAATGTTTTGTTAAATCTCTGTGCTTTATTTATTTTTAGCTTAATTTTAATTTTAGGTACATTAACGCCCCGTTTTGGCCGTTACGCGAGGGCTATTTTGTGGGACGGACCTCGTCACTTTGAACGACGGTCAGATAACGAAGAGCTGGATCCCCCTTTCCAAACTTCCGCACCACACCATTATTACGTATGATTTAACGTGTAACAGACCCCATACACGGCGGAACTTCTGTGGAATTGGGTTTCGAACCTGGAACCATCCGGCCCTGATTTCGAGACCTTACCAATAGCCCATCGCGGCCATCTGTTCAAGGCTTAAAAATTAAAAAAAGAATAAACTGGGAAAATTTGAAAAGAGCGCCGAATTAGAAGAAAGTGTGAATTAAGAAAGGGAAATGAACCCTATATTAGCACAAGATATTATTAGATAATTATATATTACAAGATATATTACAAGAGAGAGAGAGATATTATAAGATATATTACAAGATATATTACAAGATATATTACAAGATATATTACAAGATATTACAAGATATATTACAAGATATTACAAGATATATTACAAGTTAGATTAGACGAAATTTCCACGATGTCACTACGATCTTCAGAATGCCGCAGAACATCGTAAACACATCATATGAATATTGTAGAGGAATTGGTGTTAATAGGGACACCATTCCAGTATCTCAATTTCAAAACGAAACATTTATTTTCCGTTCTCGCATACAAAGGTAAAATAATGTAATTGTCAAATAAAAAGTCTACCACGAGATTTTTAAAAACTTCCACGCCTCCGTCCTCTCCGAGTCCGAAAAACCATCTTTCGGAATCTCCATCCTCTCCGAGTCCGAAAAACCATCTTTCGGAATCTCCGTCCTCTCCGAGTCCGAAAAAACCATCTTTCGGAATTTCCGTCCTCTCCGAGTCCGAAAAACCATCTTTCGGAATCTCCGTCCTCTCCGAGTCCGAAAAACCATCTTTCGGAATTATGTCTGTTACATGACATCTAAACATGTTGACTCGAAAACGCAGCGAGCTAGAATGCTGAAATTTGGTATGTGGTTTTTGCATGAAAATTGCAAATTCCTATCCAAATTTGGATGAAATCCCTACATGGAAAGCCTTATGGTTTTAACATCAGAAGTGCAAAACTGCATCAAATTTTGGACTCAGTACCTCAAAGGGTTAAACCCCCCTGTCTGTTTGTATATCCGAGTGTTTGTGAACAGGAAATCTTAAAATCTCAAAGATTTGGATAAATGAAATTAAGAACATGGTCTTATCATCAGAATTGTAGATTTGTATCAGATTTTGGTTCCAACCGGGAAAAAGGGCGTCCAAAGTATATACTCGGTTTTTTTCACTATACAGCGAAGCACTAAACACGCTATACTTTGTTACTACGCAAGAAAGTTGAGGGAAGAACACTATTGCTGTTTTTTTTTGTTTTGTTTACAGATTGAGAATCTGAAAAACAATATGATACGGAAGCTTAAAAAAACATTGCTTTTCTGTTTAAATTATTTGCTTTTCTTGGACATTAGTAATTTTCACTTGATTAACTTTTAAGTCAAGTATTTGCGAGAAATCCACCTTTTGTTTTGAAAAAATTGATTTCTTGTAAATACTTGAAATTTAGACAAAATTTGAAATTTAGACACTTGATTAAATTTAACCTTAAACCTACACTAATGCCAGCTTTTCTATTTAAGTAAGATAGTCATTTTAATAAGTAAGATAATTATTTTAAATCCTGAAATAAGTTATTAAGCGCATTTACAAAAAGATATTCATCGCCTGATTATGTTATAACGAGTTATAATTCAAACAGTCTAAGGATGGCACTCTAGATGTGATTATAGATTACCATCGGTGCTTGTAATTGAGACAGGCTAATTATAACTGCCAAGTGTATTTATATGCGACATTGAAATAATGATTTGGCAAGCGAAATAGCTAAAAGGGCTTTATTATATAGAAATTTACTGAAGCATGTAATTTGAACTCTAACCATGAATATATAAAATGCTTAGACTAAGTTGAAAAGTTTCTCTTTTTAGTTTCATTCCGTATAAAGCTTAAAGTTATTTATACAATGCTGGTATTTTGCATTGAAAGCAAGTAGTAAACTGACATTCATATAATAATAGAAGGACTTATCACAGTATAAGAAATAAATAAGAATGTTTCTCGGTGCATAATTAACAAAATTTAACAAAGATATTAACTATAAATTAATTAGTCATAAATTAATTAAAATTAATTAGAACTCGGAAATTGAGGTCGGACAAAATTCAGGCCACAAAGGGTATATTTTTGATTTATAATCTTACCCTTGACAGAAAATTTTGTCCATTTTTAGAACTTCAATGGCAAGTGATCTTCGAGAAAGTTCGCCATCCAAATTCTCATTCATTCCATCCAACTTCAATATTTTTCTTTTACATTCTAAATTATATTTTATGTTTTCTTAATATTAATCGTTGTAATTTTCTGTTGATGCAATCACTTGATGCTGTTGCGTTGAGCTCGCAGAAAGGTGTATTGTTATCCTTATTGTTTAAATCTTTTGTTTCTTATCTATACTCTTTCTTTTTTTACTTTTGTTTTATATTTATATTGTTTCTCGGTGTATAATTTAACGACCACTGGTTGTTACGTAATAAGACGATACCTAAATGAATATTTAAATGCAGATGCTACTAAATACGGTTTTTCTTTAATGTATGCAAAGATTCTGGCGTAATCTATATATAAAATATAAGTAATTTGACGATAAGCACCAAAATGAGATAAAATTACGCTCCCTTGACTTAATGCTAGGCATTCGAAATAATTAATTTTGAAATTTAAATAAAATAGGATTTTCTTATGTTCAATGCGTAAGTACACTACTTTTATTTTTTTCGCAATTCTGAATGCTTATATAAAATTATATAACCCTTATATGCTTTCTAAAGAACTATTTGTCATAGTTTTTATTCCCTGTACAATTGGGTGGATCGAAAATTCAAAATGTGGATAGAATGATCGGCTTATTGTGCAAAAGTTGTCTTTTAAGTGTACTAGCATGCATGCAAAATTTTTCAGCTTTGTTTAATTGCTTCTGGTTCCCTAAGAAACTTAAATATTTGCAAAAAAAAACGATTTTTATGCAAATTTTGAATTAAAAATTAAAAATAAAAAGTGCTTTAAAGAAACGATTTTACAGGGAAAAACGTATAGGATGGAATGAAATATTATTTATTTTTATTATTAAATAAATTAAATTATTTTTGTTCATATAATATTATTCAGGGACCCACAACTAACTTTTCTTTTTTTATATTTTACAATATAAAATAATTTTACTTTATTTCGAAAACAAAGATAAATTACGCCACAGTCTCGACTTTTCCTAAACAAAAACTCATTGCTACAGGGGAAACTTTGGCAAAAACGTTCTTTTATTGCTCCCTTCCTTGTTGTTTGAATGAGTCAAAATCGTAAAAATGTCAATTTTTAAACATTTTTGGGGCGATTGGGCCACCAGAAGATATAAATGAATTTGAATAATAATAAAACAAACGTAAACTAAAGTACCCCCAAAAAAATTCTTACCCGGCGCTAAAGGTAATTTCGAAAATATTTTTTAATAAATTTCCGAAAAATATAATTTTTAACTGTTTTCGGGGCACTTGCAGCACTGGAAGATATGAATGGATTTCAATAAAAAATATATGTAAACTAATATACCTAAGACACAATTTTCTTACTCCGCGCCAAAAGTAGTTTCGAAAAAAAAATGTACATTTTCATAAACATTTGAATTTTTAACTATTTTTTGGTGCGCTTGGGGCACCGGAAGATATAAATGGATTTCAATAAAAAAATCATATAAACTAATGTACTTACGACACAACTTTCTCACCCCGCGCAAAAAACAATTTCGAAAAAAATGTACATTTTCATAAAAATTTCGATTTTAACTATTTTTGGGGCGCTTGGGGCACCGGAAGATATAAATGGATTTCAATAAAAAAATCATATAAACTAATATACTTAAGAAACAACTTTCTCACCCTGCGCCAAAAGCAATTCCCCCCCCCTCCAAAAAAATTCCTATACTTTTCGATCCCCTCTACTGTACAACCAGAAGAAATTATCAACCAACCATAGTATTGCAGTAGCTGTATAGTCTTGAAGTAGTTTCTGAATGCCGAAAATTATACCCGCGCACTAAGTATGCTACCCTTTCAAATCCTCTATCACCCTTCTTAGTTCTGGACACTCAGTTTGGGAAATCAACTTACCAATAAAACCAATTAGTAACACTTTTTCTGATTTTACTAATGTCCTATTTCTGAAGATCGGTTTTGCAATAATTAAGTTCAATGTTTGAAATTAATTATAGTTAATTTTAATAAATATTTGATTAGCGTGTCGATATTTTCTTTCTCTCCCACCTTCATCTATCGCAATCTTTCTCACCTATATGATTGAAAATATATTTATTAAAAAGTATTTTACTTGAGTTATTAAACTAAATGTAAGAAAATTGTCTTGTGGGTGTACGTGAATGCAATCCAATAAGAAGGATAAAAAATAAAGGTCTTTATTTTACAAATATTCTAGGAAAAGAAACGTAGCACAAGTATTAAAACAGTACTCGTAAAATTTCACAGCAGAGATTACCAATAAATCTCAACACAGAGCTCAAAGGTTTCTTATCAGCTCACCAACTTGCTTGCTGATCAAAATCCAACTAACTCGCCTTGGCTTGAGAGCTTGCTTTTATACTTTTTCAACAGGAAGTGACTTCATTACGTAGGAAGTGACGTAATCTCCAGAAAGTTCATGAAGCCAGTAGAAATAGGTTGAAAGTACGAGGCCCTTCTAGAAAATTCCTTTTGTCGCCAAAGTTGCCAACTTTGAAGCCAAGTCGCCAAGTTTGTCACCAAGATAGCATCTCAGGGAAATGACTTTGTAGCTTTGTAACAGTATTCTAAACCAAAAGATAGTAACAGCACATAAAGAAAATTATCAACTTCGTGAACATTTAAAAAAAATCTTTATGTCCAGTTCATGACAAACCTACATACCATACATCTTCCGATCTGTATGCTTGTCGAAAAAGCTAGGGAAATGAAGGTTGAAGTCAAGAATTTTCTCTATAAAACTCAAATAAAAACTCGATGCTATCCATAAGCTAGATATAAGCCATTTTAACCGTTTACAGACCGAATTCAGATCCGGATTAATTTTTAATTACTTTTTTACATATTTCATTCTATAATGAATTAGTTTAATTCTATCAATATTTAAAATTTTTAAAAAAATTATATGTTTTTTATAATGTTCTCAATTGGCAACATTGGCCACTTCTGATTAAGCTCATTACAGTAGACACTGAAAAGAAACAGTGATGTTCAGACTGAATAATAAGCAAATTATTGTAAAAAATATTTTTATAACTAAGCACAGATATGAATTTAATTGAAAATTTATGAATTTAAATGAATAAAAAATATATTTTGTGCAAAAAAGTGCAAAAAATTAAACTTTATAAGGGTATCCTATGGCACTCTGGCAAGTAGTTCAGATACAACACCCTTTTTTGCCCTTATTACACTGCAATCGTGTATTTTCTCCAAATTATGCATATGCATCCGAGTTGTTACAATTATGCAATGACTATCACTTTTCAGCTGCAATATACAAACGGTAACTTTTGGTCGTGTTTGAGATCCATCCATTAAAAATTTATGAATTTAAATGAATAAAAAATATATTTTTTGCAAAAAATGAAACTTTATAACGGTATCCTATGACACTCTGGCAAGTAGTTCAAATAAAACATCCTTTTCTGCGCTTTTTGCACTGCAATCTTCTATTTTCTCCAAATTATGCATATGCATCCGAGTTGATACAATTAGGCAATGACTATCACTTTCAGCTGCGGTATATAAACGTTAACTTTTGGTCGTGCTTGAGATCCATCCATTTTTGCCCCAGTTCGTAAACGAACTGGGGCAAATTGTGTGTGGGGATAATTGTGACTTCTAGACGAAACTCCAGATGAGCAAGTTTGTCACATTTCCTATGAGTTGTGTAATGTCTTGGCCTAAGTGTGACCAAATAATTCAAGCTTAGGTTGGCCTAAGTCCTTTTATTAATACAGCAATAATTAATAGACACTTCTCGCAGAGAAGTCTTGATTAAATATGATTATTTACAAAGTAATCACTAACATCATAGTTCTAGAACGTCAAAGTTCCATTTCAATTAGTCCCTAAGGAATTGTCTTCACAGGATGGTTAGCTTCCACCTATCAATGTAATTCCGAACCCCGAGACTACCAGGAGTGCTCGCAAGTTCATGAGCCGAGAGTTCGGGGATGCCGATTCCTCGGGGTTGCCTACCAAAGTCCGAAATCAGTCGGGACTTTCAATCCGCTGATCACACAGCTCTTTTCGGTCCTCCGGAGCCTGAAACCTCGTTCGAGACGCCTAATTCGCTTCTCTCCGCCGTCCTTCCCTCGAACATCCAGTTTTTATTCACCCCTGAAGGGGTGGGTGAAATGGTGAAGCTCCACCTACCTTTTCCTACATTGGATAATGGTACTCTCGTAGACCAACAGCTCACCTTCCTTGTCGTCAACCCCGATTATGGGAAGGTTCTTGAGTTTTCGCCACCACTGGCCTATTCAGGGATGACACCAAAGGGTACCGCTAATGTGTTCGCTGACAGTGATGGATTCCTCGGCATTGTGGCAGTCCTCTGTGTGAAGCCATTTCTTTACGCACGTCTCGTTAGCGATGTCCAGATGCAACTGTCCTGCTGTTTACCGCTAATATCAAAAGGGGCGGCACTCTTTTTCTCATGGGAACGTTGCTCGCGGGAAGGAAACCTTACAGTTGCTGTATTCAATAGCCATATGTTATATTCCATATGTTATAACTAACGTGGGCATTTTAACTATGTGTACGGATTTTTAGAAATCTTTTAACAGTTTTTAATGTTTTAGGAATTTTTATGCTACACACAAATTAAAATGTAAAAATAGCCCATTTTTAAGAATTTCTGTACATTATCCATTTTATATCTTAAACATAATTTGCATATCAAGAAATCAAACTTACTTTTAATTATTATTAAAAAATGTTTCGAAACCATATGATCTATATTATATTTTTAAATGAAATTTCAATTCCATGTTCCCAATTGGGAACATTTGCCTGTAAACGATCAATTTTATAGCGGAACATATTCTTGCCCTCGACAGAAAATTTGTCCATATTAGAACTCCTATGGCGGGTGGCTCTTTAAAAACGTTCGCCATTTGAGTTCTCTTCCATTTTTACCATTTTGATTGTATTTTTCTTTTATTTTCTAATTTTTTCCTTGATGTGTTTTAACTATTTTATTATTGGGGAATTTTCGTTGTTTAATTCTTTAGTGATTGGTTGGTTAATTGCAGTAAAATGTAGTTGATGGATGCTGCTGCGTTAGGCGCGCAAAAAGGCGTATTGTTATAAATGTTGATAACTTCTTCTGTTTCATTTTATATATTTTTTCTAGTTTTTAATTTTCTATTGTTCGTTTTTCAAGTATTTATGGATCATGAGAGTAGTCTTAACCTTATCCGACTGAACTGAAATTTTGGCAGAAGGTTGCTGTCAAAGAAATTACTACATGGGTTTCTTATGACCAACCTATTAGACATATAACACATATAAATTGGGAATACAAAATTCACTGCGAAGAGAAGTGGGATGAACGCAGTTGTAAAAAAAATTGTTCCATATATAAAAATGAAGTGAGATTTTGACATAAGCTGTTTTTCCACAATTAACCATTAAAAGACTTTATTCAAATAAAAACTTCCTTAATAGCGGAATCAACCAACTTATTTCCTATTTCACTGCAATGCTTGACTTCTGCCTTTAAATATTTTTGAACAACTTTTAGCTATAAAAAAAACTCACTTAAAGATATTTTCCATAGCGAAACAAAATATTTTCAGATAAAATTTTTACTTTCAAGTAGTTATACCATAAATGTTTATGGGAACATCAGGTGTTTATCTTAAAATTACGAAACATCTTAATCTAACTGTAAGAAAAATAATATTATTATTAAATTCATATTTTAAACACGTCTTCTAATACGGAAATTCTAAATTTAAAGGATGCCTGAGATAAAAATTATAGCTGGTTTATTTGGGGGCACGATCAAACTTTAAAAAAATCAAAAACTAAATATTAAGATAGAAATAAGAGATATATTCTTTTCATATAAAAATACGACATCACTTTTAAGAAAAGTAAATTTTCCACTATAACAATCTACAATTATACAAATTTAGTTCGTCGCAAGTAATAATTTTGTTTAGATACATCAACGCCCCTTTTTGAAGCAACGCGACGGCTATTCAGGACGAAACCTCGTAATATTGAACCACGGTCAGATGACGAGGACGACACCTGAGCCGGCTCCCCTCTCCAAACTTCCGCATCACACCAGTGGAAGGATGTTTGGCCCCTACATATGATTTAGCGTTTCCACATACACAGCGGATCTTTTGTTCTGGTTTCGAGCCCAGAATCCTCCGCCCCGAGCGGAGACGTTACCACTAGGTCACCGCGTCTTCCGCAAGTCATAAGGACAGTAGAATCAAAAGATCTTTAAATTTTTTCGAACCCACCAAGCAAATACAAGCGATTCCTTTATTACGAACTCTATTGAAAGAAATGGAAGTTTCCTTTAATCCCACTCTTTTGCCGTCACGCAACTAATCAAAGTGACTGATGAAATAAATATAATTAAAACAATTTTTAAAAACAAAATTTTATTAGAGTTTATTACTCTAAAAAATAATTTATTATTTAATTATTTTTCAATTTTTAGACTAATAAAACTTAATATAATTTATAATTATATTAAATTTAATAATAATTTCAATTAATTATAAACTAATTTAAATTATTATTAAAATTAATTAATAATTTTATTAATATTTAAATTAATAAATTAATAATTCATTATTAATTTAACGAATTTTTAATTTATTTAATTAATAATTCGTTATTAAATAATTATAATTAATTTGATAATTTATAATAATTAATTTTAATTCTTTTTTAATAAATAATTAATTAATAATTAATTTAATTATAATTCATAATTAAATTTAATTATAATTCATAATTAAATTTAATTATGAATTTATAATTCATTATTATAAAATTTAAAGAATCTTGAAACCAATTTTTTCTCAAATCCAGAACAATGTGGTACCATGTGTATTGAATCAAAGTTCATTAAAATTATTTGATTAAGTTGTACGTATGTTTTTAAAATATTAAAATATTTCACTGTGACCGGGAATGCGCAAATCTACATAATTTCGAAGTTCTAGCAAATCAGGAAGTATGTGAAAACTCGATTGCAATATCCCGTCTTTACGAGTCAATTTAAATAAAAGATTGCGAAAAAAATCATCTAATGAGGGAAGGAACAGTAGTCTAAAAAATGCCAAGAAGGGTCACAAGTGAAACACTTTGATTGGTATTATTTTTTATTAGATTTTGACAAAAGTGGAATCTTCGTTAAACCATTATATACTGAACTTGTACATTATGTAAATATAAATCTATCTGAAATACAAAACGAAATCCTTTCTGTAAAGTATTTCTCTTCATGACACCAAATTTGCAGGCAGTTCAAAATCTCTAATCTTTTCAATATTCAACAACATTTCTTCTCTCAACAGATCAATATACATTACTGTGAACTGGAATACATGGCCCTGAAGCTAACTAAAACATCAAATTTAAGTGCTTCGGAACTGTGCAAAATGTCACGAATCATTCCATTGATAAATGTTTGGAAATCATTTCGGTGTGAAACTGCTGAAAACGTTCTGAAGCAGCCTGGAAAGGATTCGAGGGGCCTTCAGACAACACTCAACTGCAAATGACATTTGAAATTCAGTCACATTTAGAGAAACAGGATGCGTTTCCGCCTCAGGGAGAGAGTGATTAGAACCATTAGTAACTGAGCTAATTTGTTAAAAGTATCAGCCACTTCCGCAGCTATTCATTCATTAATAGCTAGACTGAAGAATCGTAACAAAAAATATATTACGATTTTTGAATAAATTTGAGATGTGGCTTTTAACAAGCTTGACGATTCCGAGATATTCATGAGGTGAAGTTTAATTGTGAACTACACTGGCATACAAAAGTTAAGGAACGTTTCGTAAAATGCGAGAAATTTGCAATTGATACGAAAACTATGTTTGGGAATCAGTTCTAGAGAATCGTGTGACATTCAATAGAGTATCATATACATATTACAGTGAAGATTTGGTCGCGAGGGCAATTAGGGGGACCACCAGAAAGGGATGAAAGCGAAAATGAAGTTTCACCCATCCTGTTTCACAGAAAGCTGATAATGAAATGTAACTTTTATCAATGGTTTTGGTTTAATGTGCATAATATTTACACGCATTTTCGTAAGCATTGCACAAACATCGAGAAGATATAAATGTTTCTTTAAAAAATCCCAAATTTTTCCGCATGTGTTTTGCTTATAACATGCACAATTTGCATTGAAATTATTCGAAATTTGTAGAACACTTGACAATATGTTACAGAAGTATTTTATTAGACTTTGAAGTAAATACGTTGAATATTACAAGGAATATGAGTGTTTGTACTAAATAATTTTTTACTGCGCATGTGCGAAGCGCAGCGAAAATTTTCTTTCATAACTTCAAAGCCAGATAAATAGAGCAACTTTAAAAAAATTCCAGTTGAATCCCATTAAAATTCAGAAACCTGTCGGCATTTCAGTGAAGTGAATTTCAATTTCTCTCTAAGAGAAGCTAAATGATGAGGGTTCTTGCACAAGCTGATATTTTTTAAACTTTAACCTTCGAATGGTATTCGAGAAAATGCAATTTAAATAATGTATTTAATTTATAAGTGTTCATGGTATTCAGGACATTCAATTTTACTAAAATTCAATGCTACTGTTCGAAGATTCAAATTTAAAAAATATCAGTTTGTACAAGAATCCTCACTACATTCTGAATGCTGTACAATATTATAAAGGTATCGTATGATTATTGTAGGACATCTTGTGCTAATAGGGGTCACATTTTTAAATGAAATAACTAGTGAGTTCTCAAACTAAGTACAGTTGATAGCTTTGTAAGCAATTTAAAGCATATCGAAGCATTATCAGTCAATGACTTCCAAGGCCTAATTGGCCTGCTGGCAAACTTTCGGCTTCGATATCGGAGGTTTCACATTCCAACATAGGATTCGCCATGAATGGGATCTTGTTCGTGATAAATCAGGCACTTCGCTGGTGTGGCGTGGATGTTTGGAGAGAGTAGGGTGTGTTCTCGTCATATGACAACTGTCCAAAATCATGAGGTCCGTCCCAAATAGGCCCTCGTGTTGCTTCGTAACGATACATTAATAGAACTAAACTATACTCGATACAGATAAGCAATGTTTTCTGCAATCGTTAATTAGATCCAATGTTTGCAAACAGGTTTCAGTACTTTTAAAACGAAGCGAAATGTTATTCTCATGCAATGCTATAATAGTATAACAAATTGTGTTGTGACAACTATTGCGACAAAATCGTCTTGTGGGTGTACGTGAATGCAGTCCAATAAGCAGGATTAAAAAAATAAAGCTCTTTATTTTACAAATATTCCAAGAAAAGAAACGTAGCACAAGTATTAACATAGCACTAGTAAGAATTCACAACAGAGATTATCATACAGCGCTCAAAGGTTTCTTATTAGTTCACCAGCTTGCTTGCTGATCAAAATCCTCTTCTTGGCTTGAGAGCTTGCTTTTATACCTTTCAACAGGAAATGACTTCATTACGTAGGAAGTGACGTAATCTCTAGAAAGTTCATGAAACCAGTAGAAATAGGTGGAAAGATCGAGGTCCTTCTAGAAAATTCCCTTTGTCGCCAAAGTCGACAACTTTGCCGCCAAGGTAACCAAATTTATCGCCAATGTCGCCAAGATCGAATCGAAACTCTTCGGAAAACTTTGGAACTCTTCGACACCGAGCGAGGCGGTCCCGGGCGGTCTAAATACTGCTCTTTAACAGCGACGAAGGCCGGTCTGAGGCGGTTGGCTTCTCTTGAGGGGAGGTGAGGTTTTGAGATTGCTTAGGAGATAAGCGCGGTAGGGCAGATCCAATTATCTTTGCAAACCGCAGCACATTTCCGGGCGTCTTAAGAGACGGTTATAGCATGGGGTGGAATGGGGGTGGTAGTTGACCACCCAGGTTGGGAGAGTCCAATTCATGTCTCTTCCTTCCAAAATATACCGGGTTTAAAGGAGTTAGAAGACAAAAGTCGCCTCGTGATTAAAGAGTTAAACAGCACTTGTAACAATTCACAACAGAGATTACCAATAAATCTCAAACAGCGCTCAAATGTTTCCTATTAACTCGCCAGCTTGCTTGCGGATCGAAATCCAACTAACTCTTCTTGGCTTGAGAGCTTGCTTTTATACTTTTTCAACAGGAAGTGACTTCATTACGTAGGAAGTGGCGTAATCTCCAGAAAGTTCATGAAGCCAGTAGAAATAGGTGGAAAGTTCTAGGTCCTTCTAGAAAATTCCTTTTGTCGCCAAAGTCGCCAACTTCATCGCCTAGTCGCCAAAATGGTCGCGAAGATTAGCATCTCAGGGAAACAACTTTATAGCTCTGTAACAATAGTATAATTCAACACAGTAAACGGTAAACAAACCAGTCCGCAAATATCGAGGAATGCAACGAAAAATAGACTAATGACTAACATGCTATTTACACACGATAAGCATCTGAGGGTTCAATCAACCAGCTAGAAAGTATCTAAGGAGGAGCAAAATAACAGAAAGAGGAGGGAGGAATGATAGAAGTCAAAGGAAATCCTTGAATATAATTCATGACACAAAATAAAAAAGTGGTAAATTTATTCTAGGACACAAGATGAATTATTGCTCTTGAAAGCGGTTAATGCATATTTGTAACAAAAATATGATTTGACATTTATCAGAAGAAATGGACAAAACTTAAAAGTGAAATCACTGTAAGCGGATCCAGAATGTTTGAATTCCGAAGTGTTGTTAACTTCTATTTCAATATTGATAATTCAAGTGACTAGCGAATTCTTCTCTATAACATGCTTCTTTATCTGGTAACATATTTTTAAGGGCCCAAAATTACGAATGTTCATTAAGTAGCAACATTGCTTCTCCCAAAGAGGCCATTGGGTTGACATTAAATGGAAGAATCAATATAGAATTTAATATTAAGACGAAATTCAAGTGCGTCGTAATGGTGTGTAAAGCACTTAAGCCATTAATGGGTATTTGTTATGGATCTCAGAACAACCTTCCAAACATGCGTTGAAGGGTATTTCGAACGCATTCGAAGTCCCTTCAGACGAAACTCAAATGAAAAATAACCATTGCATTTAGAGAAATGTCGCTTCAGGACTAGAATAATTAGACTCATTAATAACTAAGTGCATGTTTTAAAATCTCCATTTACTGAGTAGTTCTTCATTAATATTAGAATCAATGAGTAAAAACTACAAAAGGCGCTTTTATCAACCTTTAATTTGTGGCTTTTATCAATCTAATATTTAGTAGTAAATATTAATAGTAAAATCTTAACTTCTACATTTCGTATAAGAAACCTTTATTGTGTTATCTTTATATATAAGTACAGAAGGCCTGGAGCATATGCAGTTTTGAAAAGAAATTATAAATGTTACGAAATTTAATAATTCATTTTGTATTCACACCACCATATGTATTGCTTGCTAACGATCTCATAATATAATTTAAGTATAAACCAAAACTTCTTGTTATATCTTGACCCCTTTGAAACAGACTGCGGAAAAACACGTGTATTCATCATATGAATGTGAATCCTGTTTAAAAGGTAATTATTAAATAAAATTCTTTTTTTGTAGTTGAAATGAGCAATAAGATATATTTTGTTTATTAAAATGCATTTAAAGTTGTGTTCAACCAAATACATCAAACGGAACAGACTATGCACAGGCATGAGTAGGGTGACTTCCAGGGCCGGCCTTCAGCCAATTGGACCAATTGCTCCCAACAGGGCTGTGAGGACTCCTCTTTCTCTGGAGTTCCCACAGGAAAAGGACCACCTACGAACCCTTTAGGGCTAGAAGAGAAAGAGCCGCGGTGTTATCTAGAGTCATAAAATACAAACGAGCTTGCGCAACCGCAGGACAAAAAGACAGCACGAGGGGATGACATCTCAGGAGACCATCACAGGAACCCTTGAGGTTCCCCCTTCCAATGATGAGGTGAAAAAGAGAGCGAGGCTTGCGGTTGGAAGCTGCGGTCAGCAACCCGACAAATCCCTGAGACTTAACCTTTCGGCCACACCTCATGGGGGCTGGACGGAGGAGTTTAAATTTTGGAGTTTTTGGAGAGAAAGGAGATTGATTTCGAGATTCGAGATCGAGTGATTTGATGAAGATTGGAAGTGAGAATCTCGGCTCGAGATTTCTGCACTTGTTACGGGCGTCCTTAGACCCCGTGGAATTGAAGCCAACCTTTGGCTAGAAAGCTCCTTTGGAGAGCTTCAAACGCATCAGAGCATTCCTTTAGAGAATTGTTAGAAAGGTAGTGAGCGTTTAATACCTCACTGACAATTACCGACTTGGTAATTCGCATAACCCTTTGGTGGTTACTTTGATAAATTGAGCGTTCGATTACCTCAATTCCCTTCTTCCGGCCTTCGGACTTACGAAACTCGCCCTGAGTTGAAAACTATTCACTGACCTTTATCAGTTGCCTGAATCAATTGCTTATCGATTGTTTACGAGAACTCACCACTGATAACTGCGATTAAGTCCAGTTATGAACATTTTTTGATTCTCGCGATCTCATCCGGAGTTATGCAAATCATTTGAATGTATTCCTTATGGGTAAATTTCTTGTATAAATGACATTAAATAAAGAAACCTAATTAAATATTAATGTGCTGTATTGCTTTGTCTTGTTGATCTGTGATCGGACCCGGTCGGACCCTGGGCTAAGACCTTACAGGGTCCAACGTTTAGGGGGCCCCGCTTCCTAATGACTGACTAGGGTGGAGCACACAGGGCACTGGCATGGGTGTCATTACCGGAGGGTATGAAATTGAGTTTAAGGACTTAAATGAGCTAATTTTTCTTACTTTCTTGTACATGAAGTATGCAAAGGAAAAGTATTATGATCGTAAAGAGAATTCAACCTTAATGTTTTGATGAATTCCCAAGTTTCAAACCTCCCCGAATTCGAACTTTTTTGCAATTATGTCGATCTGTCTGTGATTGCATTAACTCTAAAACGCAACAAGCTAAACAAATAAAATTCAGTGAGTGGTCTTGTCAATAAAATTGCAGACCTATATCAATTTTGGTTCCAATAGAAAGAGAAGGCGTCCAAAATCCATACTCCGTTTTCTTCGCTGCAGTACAAAGCACAAAACGCGCCATATTGTGCCAGCATAAGAGAAATTCGAGGAAATTACTCCCACTGTTTTTTTTAACTCTCAGTCCTTAGAAATTTTAAAATAATTAATAAATGTTGACTAAAATCGTTTCCATTTGGGCCCCGCACCTCCTAAAGCAGGCCCTGGTCACTTCAATCACCCGTAATATTAATAGCACGTGGTTATGCTTGAAACTTGGCGGTGGTGAATTGGAGGTTGTAGAGGTTTCTAAAGGTTTTATTTTTCGATTTCTCTCGGAAATGGAGGGTAGAGTGGGACTGCCGACCCTTGATTATATATCTAGAGGTCATAAGCTTCTATATGAAATAAAATTTATCGAATCGGTCCAGTGGTTCGCGCTGGAGAGCTATCTCATGATTTTCCCTATAGAGAATCTACAGTGGAGTAGTGGTTTTTTCGATTTCTCTCAAAA
>BGPR01011299.1:24318-36436 GCA_013235015.1 Araneus ventricosus
ATGCACATTAAACACATTTGTAACATCAATTATTGTACACTTTTCGAAGGAGGACAGAACTTCGAAATGTAGCACTGTCCTCTCTAAAGGATTACGATTGGTCCGCTTAATTCTATCTCATAATTTTATATATAACTAGCTGCATGGCCCGGCGTTGCACGGGCAATCTTGAATAATGGGATATTCCCGAGAGTGAGTGAGATCACGTGAGGCCTTGGGATCCATATTTTCATATGCCCGGCTCCATTTTTTTTCAACAAATATTGTCACTTACTTTCCCCAACAAATGTAAATATTCTTTCAAATCTAGTCTTTTTATTACTAATTTTCATATGCCCGCCTCCGGTTTATTTTTTCACACATATTGTCGGTAACGTAAACGTTACGTTTCCCCCAAAATGTAAAAAATCCTTTCAATCCTATATTGTTTAATTAAAATTTTTAAATCCAACCTTTTAATTACCTTATAGTTAATAACCCAGCATTTCTCGGAATTCTTATTTTTTCATATGCCCGCCTCTGTTTTTTTTCTCTACAAATATTGTCACTAAGCTTCCCCAACAAACGTAAATCTGTTTTGAATCCTCTCTTGTTGGATTAAAACTTTCAGTTCTAGCCTTTTTACTACCTTAAAGCAGTTTGGTTTGAATGAAAACGTGAGAATTGTTATGCTTATAAATTAAAACAGATTAGCATGATATTTGTTTTGCAAAAGAAAAAATAAAACGAATAATAATGAAAGAAAAACGGATAAAAATGAATAAATATTTCCCCCCAACAAACGTAAATGTTGCGAAACACCGTACGACAAAAAAAAAAGAAAAATGCAGGAAAACGATTTTTTTCAATTGTTAATAAATCCAAACACAGAAGATCGCTCAAAAGGAAATACCAACTTCCGTTAAATAAATAAAAAAAAATGCAACACCGGATGCAAAAACTAATAATAGGGGAAAAAAGAATCCGCCGTGAATGAATTCACCATTCTGCCAATAGATGGCAGTACGTCAATTCATTCATTTTGACGTTTTTAATTAATATATTTTTAACTAATTGTAATTTCGGAATTTAAATGACTGAAATGGATTCCTTGGATTATTCCCCATCTTTTGGTACTTTCCGCGTGCTTCTCCGTTCAGTGGTTCGTGAGAAGATAGCCGGACATACATACATACATACGTTTGTTTACCTTCGAATTTTAATAGGATAGATCATTTTAACCTCCAACAAAACGGGTACACAAAAAATTGAAGATAAAAAATATTATAAATAAAAGGAACATTTTAATTCATTGCAACAATAATACAGAATACACTATGATATGATAAATGAACATTAAACACATTTGTAACATCATTTATTGTACACTTTTCGAGACAGGACAGAACTTCGAAAAGGAGGACGATTGGTCACTTTAATGATATATCGTGTAGCCGGTTTCTTTTATCCTGCGATTTTGAAGTGAGATGAATGGAATCCAATCTCAAAAATAAAGAAGACCAAATGTCTAAGCAGATACTATTGTAATTAAACGACAAATATGTGAACCGCATTCATAAAAAAACTGCATATTACCTATCCAATAAAGAAAACCTAAAGAATTTTTTTTAATAACGTGCTTTTATAATCAAATGTTTTCTTTTAAAATGTTGGCAAATTTATTTTGTAAATCTTAATGAATGAAATCAGTTCTTTCTGTTTTCTTTTCAGACAGTGAAATTGCTGTGTAGATCAAAGAGAGTTCAAACGCAAATATTTGAAATGTAATTATAAAAAAAGTTTAATTACTTGCCAATATCAGCTAAAGCTTATATTTTTTCAGAAGAGTAATATACCTAAATAATTAACACGGATTCATACTCTACAAAGTAAATTGAAGTAATAAAATTAATTTAACGTCGTACGAATCTCATTTTAAAAACAAAAACAGCGACTTGGGCTTTGAAAAGAAATGCTTTAGAGGAAAAAATTAGTTTTGATTCATCGAGTTTTTATGTATATCAAAACAAAACATGTCTTAAATAGGGTTCAGATTAAATTCTATAAATTAATTGGCACTATCTTTCTCTAAATCAACGAATTCAAATCATTAGCTTAAATTGCTTCTTCCAAAAATGTAGCTAATTAAATTCCTATGTATTTCTGTATATGCGCTTTGAAAGGCAGTAGCTTCATAAATAAATTATAATTTAAAATCAAAGGAACTGTCAACTATTTTTCCTCTTTTATTATTATTTTTTTCTTCCTTTCTTTCCAATTAGCGTCATTAAATGTAGAAACTCAAAGACGAAGCTTTTAAAAAAAGCAAGAACTTGAAATTTAGTAAGAAAGTTCTTTTTAACCTTCACACTCCTCTTTATTGAAAGAATATTTACACATAATAACATTGCCGCTAATTGCGTTAGTGAAATAGTGGTTTGTTGTTCATATTATTATTTAGGTTCTGCAGTGGATTTATTCAATAAAAAAATTCGATTTATTTGCTTTACAAAATAAATTATTAACTTGTTTTATTAAATTACGCTGAAAAAGTTATGAAATATATAAACAATTAACAAGGTGAGAGCACTATGTGGGAAATTCAGTCTGGAACGAGACTTGTTGTATTAAAAATATACCATTAGGTTGCTCATCCATTAAAATAATATAGAGCAAAAGCCAGCCAATTCGGAGAAAATAGTCCTCAGACTTGAGGCAGAGCTTGTTTACCAGTGTGTTGCCTCTTTTCATATGAAGCGAATTGGCAGGCTCTATAGAATACTCGCAGGCTAACGTGTTAGTCAGGGTTAGAATCCACGGCCACTTTTTTTTCGTTTTTCGAAATATATTTTGAGATTAATAATTTTTAATTAAACTTTATATATATGTAAGATATCAAACAACAAAAACAAAGTTTTTTGGAAAATGCAAACATTAAATTACTACACAAGTACAAGAAAAACCATATTAAAAAGAAAGAAAGCTAGCTAAATCGTAACTTTTTGTTTTCGATGAATTTTTTCAAATAAAATATTTTATTAAACTTATATAGTTAGTCCCGTGGAAAATAGCGTAGAGGAAACAAAACAATATAAAATATTTATTAATGAACGAAACGTGAAGATATTTGTGCTAGCAAAAAATAGCTTTTTTATAATATTTGGTATATACTGTTTGCGATATTATTAAATAGTTATATACACATACACAAAAACAGAAAAAAATACAATAACTAATTAAGAAATTAGTTTTAATTGAAGAAATACTTAAATCGAAGAAGTATGGAATCGAAGAATAATGGACATGGACTTTTTAGTTTTATTTTTTTCAGTTGAACTTGGGCTCTTTGCTTTGTTTCCTTGTTTCAAACTATGGCTTTTGTTAGGTGTTCCGGGGAAACAAACTCTTTTTAGCATTATTGCTAGAGTTTGCGTTTAGAAAACATCGAATTTATTTATATATATGCTCGTTAGGGATTTCCTCTGCTGATGATGCGTCCCGTTTAGTCCCGCGACGTTGGCGTTTTGTTCCTTTTTGTTGTTTTAGTTTTTCTTCTATGACGTGGTTTTGATGTTTTCTTTTGTTTATATATATATATATATATATATATATATTTCAACATTGATTGACTTTCATGACATTGAGTTATATATATATATATATATTGACTTCCGAAATGCGTGCCAGGACGTCCGAAAGCCCATGCCAATAAATTTCATTTGAAGGTTATTTCTTTTCATCTAACAATTGCCAATGATGTCTTGAAACAATTTTGAGTTTTTCTTAAAAGCTTAAAAAATCCTCAACAGTCATAAATAAGACAAGGCTTAGCGCAAAAGTGAATGTTAGTGGGCATAAATATATTTCTAGTAAACTTTGCAAAATTTTTCGCAACTGTTCTTCTATGATGGAAGAAATAAACAGCTGGAATGCTCTCTCCTCACGCACAATATGCTACGTTTTAGCTTCAGAGTACAACGAAGAGAATTGAAGTTGCCTGTAAACATCCTTCCTGTGGCCTATTGGAATCAAATGTATATGTAAAAGCAGACTTAAAGGCATTTAATGGCAAGACATCATGGCCAAATTTCCTCTATCGACCTAGTTGCGTTTTTTAGTTAACATGTTCGTGGACAGATATAATTATAAAAATGGATTTTTTGGACTAAGAAGTCTAAAACGTTGAGGCTCATGAAAAGTTCGAATTTTTTTTTTACAATAATAATACATTTCCATTTTATACTTCGCGTATCAGAAAGTTAAAATGCTTGATTACCTTGCTTTCTTTGTTAGATCGAATGAAATTATCATTAAATATTTTCCAAGAATAATCTTTTCGCCAGTAATAAAATAGAAATATATACGTATATGGCAAATAAGATGTAAATAATTCTGTATAATATTATTTAAATTATCATTCCTTGAGTTTAAATGCCTATTAGCAAGGCCTTTTTTCATCCCTTTCGAGACAGATTCCATCAACTACATGACGTAGTGGTAGAAATTGTCCCATTTGGTTCGAAAGGGTTGAGTAATTTTGGTGTAATAAAAGATAATTCAGTAAATTTACAAAATATTTCGACCTGGGAATATTTTAAAGCAGGAAAAGGAAAATTTTAATTTTCAGGAAAAGGAAGAGAACTTATTTATAGTTTAGATTACTTTATTCACTTCTGCTTTGCTTTACATAGCTGTGCAAGCCTTTTTCAATAAGTGCTATTTGTTAGTAGCAGCAACACTTATATTTATCTGATAAATTACTATTCGTGTAAATCTCTCCTCGAAATCACCTTAATGATTTTTTTGTACGATAAGTATTAATCGAAAGTTTCTCAGGAGCTTCTCATCTTTCAGATAGCTGGAGACCAAAGGGTTGAAATCGTTAGCTGTTAAGATTAGATCGCGGTTAGTTTTGTAAGCTAATGGATTCCATGTTGTGAAAAGCAATAAATATAATGATTCCGTACATTACTCATCGCACTTATCGTAATTCTAATTTCATCTTTAGAAACAGGTAAAGTCGTTGATTTAAAAATAGCGTTCGTTAAGTTAAATATTGAGTTCATTGCTAAACTTTGGACCAGGCTTCGTAGAGACTAACGGTTTTCCGATATTGGAAAAAATACAATTTTGGTAGGTATCTGATACTTTAATAACAAGAGTGGAATAGGTTTTATGTATCAGATAAGCTTCTAATGCGTTTAATACTTTCTTTTTAAAGCATTATATTTTTCATATTAATGCAAAACCGCAATCATGACAACGTCAGTACAGTTTCCTTGATTTCATGAATTATTATTAGATTTATTATATTATGTTTACGCAGAATCTGCCCCAAAGCTATTTTCAAATGGCTTTTATTTCCAAACAATGGCAAAGACAACAATGTAGTCGTTTAGGTCAAATTGTTGTGCTATCTTAAGAACCCGCAAAATGTGTTTCATTCATTCATCTACACTAAGCAGGCATGCAAACAAAGTGTGCTGATGTTTCACTGCGGGAGCAGAAAACTTTTAACGGTACATCACACGGTCAGCCTATCGTGGTCAGTTTCCGTGGGCACAAGGGTAATGCCACTCTCCAAAAAAGTTTGTAGCACGTGACGCATTGAGACAACGGGTCAGAAAGGATTTCGGTATCGTGGAAGGCGAACTACGTCATCTTCAAAGTCACACCCAATTGGTTTGAATTTTCGTTGCTGACGATTTTCGGACACCATCGTGCGCATTTTCGAGCCGGTTGAAAACAGTCCACAGTTTCCGTCATCTTGTCTGGCCGGTCACGTGCTACGAACTTTTTGGCGAGTAGCATTACCCTCGTGCCCACGGAAACAGACCACTGTAAGCTGTCCTTGTAATATATACTTTACGTTTCTCTCCCACCATGAATCCCAGACCACTTTTCATACGATTTCTGGCACTTGCTGTCAGTAATTTGCGACTGCTGCTGAACTCCTTGCAGCAGAACAATCTTTCATTAAAAGCCCAACAAAAGAATTAGGAGATAACAGTGATTAGCAGAAAATGGTACTTACTAAATGGGAAAATAGGATATTCCTGTATGTTAGAAGTAAGTGAATGCCGATGTTTCGAAACGAAGGAAACCAGATGTTACTGAAAACATTTGAAAGTAATTGTTGGAAAATTGCTCTTTTAGTTGAAATTCTATGCTTTTTTTTCATTCAAATTTAGTTTTCTTACCTAAATTACATCGCAGCTCGCTGCATATGCAGTAATGAATTGAACTTTATCTATATATCGTGACCTGGGCGAACGATATATGGGTGTATTGTTGGGTTTACCGAATAGCGTTGTGGAAAAGTTCTATTTCGCACAAGCTTATCAGGAGAATTCTTAACTTATTTAGACTTAAAAAATGTAAAAATGATAGTGTACTTATCTGCCATCGAAATGATATCATGCAGTATGGGATTCAACATCTTTTTATTTGCTTGTCCACATGGAGATCATGTTGTACACATAATAAATCAATAAATCCTGCTCTTATGCTCAGCAGATAATGATACATTGATCACTTTCAAATATACTAAAATTACAATAATGTGCCTCTCTTCGGCCTGCAACAGAGTGCACATGAGTTCTTATACTTCAACTCTCAAAAATGTGTCCTGTAAAATGTGTGACACCTCACAATGGGAGAGTCGCTGGTAGAACTGACTTTCTCGCTCACAGCAAGCAGCAACTTGCAAGAAAGGTTAAAGGTCGAAGGAGGGTCCTCCCCCATCCGGCCAGGCCCTCGCAGGGTTCAACGGACTGACCTCTCTTACTTTTGTGGGGAAGTTCGTAACATAGCGTTGTTCGGAAGTAACGATTGTTAATTATAGTTTTATAGAGGTATTTTTGCGTTAATTTGTTATAGCTGTTTACTTTAATTTATTATAAGTACAAACCGTAGTATTTTTAAAAAGCCATTTATGGTGAAATTTCTGCAAAAGCAAATTTATAAAATGCATCAAACCATGTAATATATAACAATGTTACTAATGACTTATTGTGTGGGTTTAAACGTACATTTCTGAGAATTTAATTATTCTAATTGAATGAAATGTAACCTTTCGAGAAACTGAATCCATCCGCTGTTGTTTAATGTTTGTAAATTGGTAATTCTAAACATATTGCTTGGGATAGGCTTCACAACATTGGCGGACAGAACTAAATATTGATATATAGAATTTCCTTGTCTTAATTAAGTGTAATTGTTTCTTAATAGGCACTATGCTTAAGGCAGTAATACCTCGCTACAAACGTGTGAAGTTAGCATTAAAAGTGTCAAATCAGTTTAATTTGTATGTCTTAGAAACGCTTTCCAAAATTAAATTGTCAATCAATATAATTGAGTTTTCACTCTCTAAATGATTACATGCAGTAAATGAATACGAGGGGACAATCGCATACTTTGTATTATTGAGAGATGTTCTGTTATAGGGAAATGGAATGAAACAGATTGCTTGAATTCTTATATTGTTCTAATCGGTCATCTAATATGTTACATTGCTCTAAAAGGTCTAATAACAAAGGCCTGCAAAAAATACTTTTTGAAAATTATTTTAATTTTGATGACTGATTTTTGTGTTATTTTTAGTGCTAATTCTAAAAATGAAATCCATTTATTTCTATCACGTAAGGATTTTTTACAAAGTGATTGCATATTTTGAAGGAAACAGTTGAAATCGCGACATTTTGACATTTCATTTAAATTTCATTAATTCATAAATCCATATAAATTACATTTATATCCAAGTTTAAGTAATTGTTAAGCATAGGTAGAAAGCTACAAGTCTTTATAATAACGTTTTTCCTTTACCTCAAAAGTTTTTCTGTCACTTTTCCTCTTGTGAACTTTGCAGGGATTGTCTCTTTGTAGCATCCAACAGTAGTCGGCTATCATGTTGACATTCCATTTTCCTTGATATCGCCTCTCCATTTCCTTCATATCTTGGTGAAATCTTTCACCTTGTTCCTCACTAACTGCACCTAAATTTTCAGGAAAATAGTCCAAGTGCGAATCGAGAAAATGAACTTTTACGCTCATTCTACAGCCTAAAATCTTGAAATTTTTTATCATCTCTTCTACAATAGATTTGTAGTTTCGGTCCTTTTTGTTTCCAAGAAAGCTAGTAAAAACTAGTTTGAAAGATTCCCAGGCTTTTCTTTCGCTTGTTTCCATTTTAGTGTCAAAATTTTCGTCTTTCATTATTTTCCTGATGTCTGGTCCTACAAATACATCTTCCTTCAGTTTTGCTTCGGGTAAACCCGGGAACTGGTCACAAAGGTATTTGAAGCATCCGCCTTCTTTTGGCAAAGCCTTCACAAATTGTTTCATAAGACCAAATTTTATGTGAAGGGGTGAAAGTAACACTTTTTTGGCAAGCAGGAGAGGTATCCGGTTTCAACTGGTTTCCTCTGTCTTTAATATTGTGTTTAATAGGCAATTTACCGATTCAGAAGAATATTCCGGATTGAAATAGTTTCTTCTCTCTTGTTTGGTAGTTTAATCCACAAATGTAGTATTTTAAGTCCATAAATACGTTTATCGAACTCATATAAATAATACATTTTTGATCCTAAATATAATAAATTCGTAAAAAATAGATTGCGATTTGTGTTGAAACTGTACGTGATGGAATTTTTTCATTATTTTTCCAGTAATCAGCATCCAAAAAACTATATAAAGCACCACTTTCTTTACCGAAAATATTTTCATCGCAGACCTGTGTAATTGTTGACGGCTGCTTCAATCCACCAGTAATTATATACAGACACATTGCTTCTCCTATGAACAGCCTACGAAAACCATGGATTTAAATAGAATGTTTGCATACAGTAGAAACTCGCTTAATGAGCACCTCTCATAACGAGTAATTCGTATAACGAGAAAAATAAATTTAAAAAAATTATTTGTCTAACGAGCGACGTTTTGTATAACGAGTGACTTTGGAGACAGTATCTCTGTGTCCCATGTGATCACACATTTTTCTAAACTTGTGTTCAGACATATTATTTGTGATTTTTTGTGTGCAGTTTAGTCAACCCGCAAAAATATCCCCGAAGAAAAAGGCGCAGGGAGACAGCCATACGAGAATAAAAATAACAGTAGGAATTAAACGTAAAATCATAGTAGAGTAGTGAGAACGAGGTCTCACCCAGAAGCCAAGAAAACCCTCACTTTTGCGTGGAAGAAGCTTTGGCCTTAAAGCGTTGTCGAATGCGACTCTGAGGGATTTGAGACAGTACCTATGGACCCTGTGATCAAAGAGATTGAGTCTTCGTCCACGATCATGGGACTGGAGGTGGATAACATTGTTATCAATGAGATTATGGAAGAGCACGGCCAAGAGCTGATCACTGAAGAGCTAATGGAGTTGCTTTGTGGTTCATATCAAGAAGTGGAGGAGAGATTGTCAGAGGAGGAAGAGGTTACAGCAAAGGAAAAATATTCTGGCGCAATAAAAGTAATGCTGAAAGCATGGAAGAGTGTTGCATCGTGCATTGAGAAACATCACCCTAGTAATGATGACTATGAGCTCTACAAGTTCATTCAACCCTCTGACTGCGTATCCCGTGATATCCGCGGGTTAGATACAAGTCTGTTTTCAGCTGCATCCTGCTATTTTCATAGGCTAATGTGTTCACTTAGTACTTTTAAA
Organism: Araneus ventricosus; assembly: GCA_013235015.1. NCBI lineage: Eukaryota > Metazoa > Arthropoda > Arachnida > Araneae > Araneidae > Araneus > Araneus ventricosus. The sequence goes on from BGPR01011299.1 coordinate 33,965, forward strand.
ACTTTGGATCATATTATACTACACCGGTTGACAAATACTAAGGAACATTTTTAAGATTTCTAAAGATTTGGACATAATAGGAATACAATGGTTCGCAATCAGTTGCTGAGAATCGTGGGACATAGTACCGTCGAAGACTCGGTCAAGAGGGCAATTAGGGGGACACCAGAAAGGGAGGAAGGCGAAATTGGAGTTTGACGCATCCTCTTTCACAGAAAGCTAAAAATGAGATGTAACTTTCTTCAATGGTTATAATTGATGTGCCTAATATTTACATGCATTTTCGTAAACACAGAAGAAATATTCGGGAAGATATAAAGATTTCCTTAAAAAATCTCAAATTTTTCCGCATGTTCTTTGCTTATAACATGCAGAGTTTTCCACCAAATCGTACGAAATACTTGACAATATGTAAAAAAAGTTTTGTATTAAAATTTGAATTAAATAATTTGAATATTACAGGAAGTATGAGCAGTTTTAGTAAATAATTTTTTATTGCTCATGTGAGAAACGTAGAGAAACTTTTCTTTCATAACGTTAAAGCCAGATGTATAGGGCAACTTGCATAGAAGTTCCAATTAAATACCATTAATAGTCAGAAAGGTATCGGCGTTGCAACTTAGTGAATTATGGTACACTCTAAGAGAAGCTTAGTGATGAAGGTTCTTGCACTAACTGATATTTTTTAAACTTGAATCTTCGAACTGTAATCGTCGAACTGCAATCTAAATTATGTATTTAACTAAACTTAAAAGTACACATGAGTATTCAGGTTATTGAACTTTCATTAAATTCACCATTGCTGTGATAGAAATACTTTTTTACAACTTTTTATTGTTATAAATGTTTGATGTGCTACCTGGAATAGCGTAGACCTACGGTTTCAAGAGAATATATAAATAAACGAGAAAGAAAATAAAAAAAAAGAAATTTTCAAAAGGTAAAGTAACTCCGATCACTATATTTTTAAGTTATAATTTAAATTTGTTTTTATTTGTTAAATATTTGATCAGAATATTATTTTCATTATTCCTGTGATCTCAAAAGGGGAACAGTTTTGGACGTACGAGTAAAAACCCCTTTGTCCTATATAATGCGTTAGTAGGATCTACAATAAAAGATTTATTTCAGACCCGATATTAAGGATGATTTTTTTTAAATAGAAGAAAGTGACAGAACTCCAATGAAAGATAGACAAGATACAACAGCACTGCTGTGGCAGTAGTTTCTAGTGAGATTGTTTGGAAACGCTTACCTCTACTTAGCTTTACTGTTGGTTTGAAATACACACACCTAGAAAAGCTTGACTATTTTCGGCTGAGCTGACGCTAATCAAATTTCGAATCTGCTCATATTATAAAATTAGAATTAAAATCAAAACTCGTTCTTACCTGTCAGAAAAGGACTGGAAGTCATTTTACATACGTTTATTTTAATAAAAGCACATAGAACAAGGCATCACATATGAGAACAAAACTAAATCCACAGCATCACATAGCAAAAGCAAGAATTAGAGATAGAGTGAAAATATATATAAGGAACTGGAAGTAGCGCGCAGCGCCGCCAGGTGACGCTCTCGGACTTAGAGAGAGTCTTAACGGATTCTTGATATTAATGTCCTTTAGCAACCTTTTTCACTTTAACGGCTCTGTGCACTGAAATGAATTTTCCATCCATAGACATGTGGCGCACCGTGCTACGCCTTCTTACTCTTATGTATATTAGCCAATATCCACCTCCGGACATTGAGAATTCCTTTTGTCTAGAGGTTAAGATTCGAGATTCCGAACCCAAATGTACCAGGCTCTAATCCTCGTACTGCTACAGTGGTGACCCGGAAGAACACGCAACACCTACTTTCAGTCCCACTACTAGATGGCAGCACCAAAAAATCACATCAATTCCATCTGCTTCTACATCCAACAAATGGCAGGACTTCATCTTCTACACCAAGCTCTCCCAAATTCAAAGTCTATGACCATTTCATGCACGTGCCTGCGCGGCAGCAATCTGCGCACATTCGCGCAGCACATTGCTTCCTTGATATTCAGATAATATCAAAGTTGGGGGTTGCTTCTGTGGCGCACCGAGCTACGCCATCTTACTTTGATGTATATTAACCAATATCCATCTCCGGACATTGGGAATTCCTTTTGTCTAGTGTTAGGATGTTCGGCTCCGGATCAAAGGTCTCCGATTCTATCCCGCCGCCAAATACATAATATGCAAATTTCGAATTGGCCAGACAGTTCACTTAATGTATCAAATACAGATGTTTTGATTTTACGGCAGTGGTTAGGGTGAAACAAATCTGACGATACTAAAATCACCCATCAAAGGCTATATAAAATGGGGAAAACGTGGTGAAAGAAAAAAGGTGTAAGCTTTTTTTTTTTAGATATGGTTTTTTTTGGGGGGGGGGGCGGTTTTTCAAAAATAGACCAATATTATCACCTCAATGAACGTTACATG
>BGPR01011299.1:36446-49187 GCA_013235015.1 Araneus ventricosus
GTCTAACATAACTAGCGAAGTCCATTTGTCAGGAATATGATTGGACATATGATAGGTCAGCAAGCTAGATTTGACATCTCAAACTCCACTTGTCTTTTTATAGAGATAAACAGAGATGACAACAGAATGCTCTTAGAATGATTTGCATATTCCTATTGCTTCTATGGATAAAATAGAAAAGATTAAATCTAGGTTGTCATTAGAATATAATTGTTTTTCCGACACTCCACGATATTAAACCATAAATTAAATAGATCCGATCTTCACATAGTTTGCTTAAATATTTTAAGTTTTTGTTTGACATTTGAAAAAGAATCAAGCTTAAACTAAATTGAGCATTTAACTCCTTTGGTTATTCTTTTTCCAAGTCAAGCATTTTGCAAAAAATAAGTTAGATGAAAGCGGTCTAAAGTCATCAGATACAAACATGTTGTAAGAACTATAATTTAAATATATAATGATAGCAAGACTGGCTTGATGTATAATTTCCCATCAGTCTTATAGATTCAGACAGATAATTACTAACCATCAAGTTTATGGATAGAGCAGCATTAAAGTAATTCTTTGTTAGATGCACATAACTAAGAGCTTTATTATACCAGAATTTATGATACATGTAATTTAGAACAGAAATACATAAATGATTCAGTTGCGCTTTCTCTTTTAAACCTCATTTAGCATTGGTTAAAGTCGTCTATACAATGATGACGTTTTATTTTTTGCCATTTTGATTTAAATACAAGAAATAATAAAATTTATATAATGTAAAGGTTCATGACAGTTGAGGATAACACAATTAAAGAATATATCGCAATATATTTTTTAAAGACCAGGTACTCACTTGTAACACTTATAAACCGATTCCTAGATGAATATTAAATCAGGTCATAAATGAGCTTTCTTAATGTAATTATATAACGTAAAAAAAATTAACTTACATTCAGTTAATAAATTGAAGCTAAGTCCCAAACCTAGAGAAGCTGTTTTCTTGAGTTAATGCTGTACGTTCGAGAAATCTTTATTTTGAATTCGAAAAAAAAAAATACTTACTTATGTTTAATGCATAAGAGCACTTCTTGTGTTCAACTAATTCAAATTAAGGTAAAATTGATATCCATTACATGTTTCAAAAAAGTTGTTTTGTCATATATTTCATTCGGTGTGCAACCAGGAGAATGATCATAATGATCGTCCAGACAATCGCACAGAAACTTCCTTCACAGCAGTATCTTTTCTTCTTCGTCTAACAACTGGCAGAGTCCATTTGTCGAGAATATGATTGGACAGTACTGATTATATATATATATATATATATATATATATATATATATATATATATATATATACTCTCTCATCAATCACATATATATATATATATATATCAGAGATTGTGTCCCAAATTATTATGAATGATTATAACTGTCGTTCAAACAATCCTACCCGAAACTACTTCAACAGCAGTGCTGATGTATCCTTTCCCTTCTTCGTCTAACATAACCAGTTAAGTCCATTTGTCAGGAATATATATATATATATATATAAAGGAGCAATGGTTTTTTAGTGCTGTGAATTTTGATTTGTATGTTAAGTTGCGTGTATGTACGTTTTTTTGTTCTTCTTTGCACGTCTAGAGCGTAGGACTTACCGGGACCAAATTTGGCACAGTGATGGATTAGCACAATAGCGAGCTAACGTAGTTTTTTAAAAAAATTCTAATTATATTTTTTTATATTTATTTCTAAGTGGTAAATTGAGGTGTGTTTTTGCCTATTTTCGCAAATTTTTGTTTTCTGTCCATGAAGAAAAGTTAAATTTCAAGTTTCTTATTTTTTTAACTTTTGCAATTTTTTCCATCTTTTTTTCTTTTGGTGTTTTATTTTATTTATTTCTCTCCAAATAATATTCTTTTTGAGCCGTATTAACGGAAGTCGGTTCTTGCATTTTCTTCCCAATTTTTTTTTATTATTTATTTAATTTTTTTATTTATTTATTTTCTTTTTTTGAGCCGTACTAAAGCAAGTTGGTTGGAATAAAAAGTTTCATTTTGAAATTAAATTTTTGTTTCATCGATTCTCTATATATTGGGAGAAAAAGAAACAGATGGAGAAGCATATGAAAATATTTGGATCCTAGTTATCCTCCTAGTTATCACACAGTAACTCCTAGTAACTCCTAGTTATCACACAGTAACTCCTAGTAACTCCTAGTTATCACACAGTAACGAGGAAATGGGACAGCTTATGGTGGTCAAAGTGACCTTCGATTCCCTGAAGCAGAAGTCTGATTTTAGCTCCAGTAAATTGAGGGCAGCTGACTTCATTGTGGAGATACAGGAGAATTGGTCTGTATTTGTCTTTCGCTTGGAGGGACGGCCAATCCGAATGCAGGAGTCATGCGTTTCTAAACACGCACATCTGTCTTCGAGTTTTGAATAGTTCTGGTTGAGACAGACTGAAGATAAAAATCTCAAACTTCAGATTAAAGTACCTTAGTTATGTAATGCCTCTAGTTTGCTATACAGCACTTCTCTCTTTCATCACGGATCTCGAATTTTCTCCATTCATAATTTACTATACAGCTATAATTGGTAAAGTTTAACAAAGATATTAACTATAAATTCATTAGTTAAAAATTAATGGTCTTCGAAAAAGTTCGTCATACGAGTTCTTATTCATTCCTTACATTTTGAATAATTTCTTTTACATTCTAAATTCTATTTTATGTGTTTTAAATATTAATCGTTGTAATTTTTGTTGATGCAATCAATCACTTGATACTGTTGCGTTGAGCACGCAAAAAGGTGTATTGTTATCGTTTTTTGTTTAAATCTTCTGTTTCTTATTTATATTTTCTCTTTTTTTACCTTTTAATTTATATTTCTATTGTTTACTATACAGCACTTCTCTCATTCATCGCGGATCTCGACTTTCATTTTCTCCATTCATAGTTTACTGTACAGCACTTCTCTCATTCATCGCGGATCTCATTTTCTCCATTCATTTAACTTTGGCTACTTCAAAAGAAATATTCAGACTAATCAGTTTTTCTTTATTTTTGTAGCCTTCTCATTTTTAAAAAAATGCTTTCAGCATTTAATTTAGCGGATTTAAAGAAAAAATATCCGATTATAAAAAGTTGAAGACACTCATTTCCCCCCTAAAACAAAAATAACTCGTTTTCTCCAGAACACTTTTGCAACTGCTAAATAAATATTAGCGCAGTTTTATATAAATTGCAATATTTCCACTTAAACAAAAACAAAAATCAATACTATTTATAATACAATATAACATACCATATAGCACAGGGTCTTGGTCTATCCTCACATACAGCTATCAATCAGCATTAGTCGAAAACCTGTAGACCAATGTCCCCAGTAGTACAAATATATTGTACAATATTATGCGATATTAAACAATATTCGCAATATTGTACCATCTTAAACAATATTCGCAATATTGTACTATTTTAAACTATATTCACAATATTGTTCGATTTTAAACAATACTAACTGTGTGGCCCGGCGTTGCACGGGCTATCACGAATAATAGGTTATTAACGGGTGGAGAGAAGTGAGGTCACGTGAGACCTTTGATCCATATATTTTCATACGTCCCGCCTCTGATTGTATCTACAATAAACAAATATTGTCACTTGCTTTTCCTAACAAACGTTACGAAGTTAAACACTTTAATACAAAAAAAGAAAGAAAAAAAGCACGAAAACGATTTTTTTCCCATTGTTAATAAATCCAAACACAGAAGCTCGCTCAGAAAGAAATACTAACTTCCGTTAAATAAATAAAAATGCAACACCGGATGCGAAAATTAATAATAGGGGAAAAAAAGAATCCTCCGTGAATGAATTCACCATGCTGCCAATAGATGGCAGCACGTCAATTGATTCATTTTGACGTTTTTAATTAATATCTTTTAACTAATTACAATTTCGGAATTTAAATTGTCGAAATGGATTCCTTGGATTACTTTCCATCTTTTGGTACTTACGGTTAGTTTTAGGATTCAGTGGTTCATGAGAAGATAGAAGGACATAGATACATATGTTTACCTTCGAATTTTAATAGGATAGATTCGCAATATTGTATAATATTGTGCAATATCATATAATATTATAAAATATCTAACAATTTTGTACAATATCGGGCAACATATTGTGCTACATGGGGTGCGCTTTAGCAACTGGTTGCTCGCTATAGTCGGGCTACATGTCGATAGTTTTCCTGGCTTTCCTCCAAGCGGAACACAACTGTTATACCCAATAGTTAGTTTATGCGTATGTGGAGGGTTAAACACAATGTCTAGAGATGTGGGAATCACCGAAGGAGGAGCGAATAAACAGAAGGTGAGGGAGGAAGGATAAAGGATCAAGAACATTCTTGAATCTAATTCATGAAACTAAAATAAAAAATAGATATATTCTGCGACACAAAATAAATTATTACTTCTTCATGCAGTTATTTCGTATCAGTAACACAATACCTGTCTGCAATCTTCAAGACCATTTTCTGCTCAAACTGGCAATCCCAGCGGAATTTTGAAATGCTTAGTTAACATCCTTAAGTTAAGCCTGCTATACAGGATTGGACTTCGTTTAATAAGAAGAAAAGGTGATTCTACTCTAAAACGGCTGCGTATTCACCATACGCTTTTCAGATATCGGCATTTGTTACTGGAGGGGGGGACTACATCATACGTGCTTGTACTTTGATTGTGCCATACCTATTTTCCATATTATGATGCAATGTTCAAGGCCTTACACCCTCTTGGGTAGGCTGGGCCGAAGTGTGTTGTAAATAAATAAATAAATTCTGCACTGATTAGTATTACACCTCACAATCAGCTTTTTTCCATTTTTAAAATCCATTGGGTTTTATACTCTGGTTTAGGATAGCTTTGCTTTTTTTCAGAATGATCGTTGATTTAATATCATTTGTACCGCCATAATAGAATTTTCGCAAATCTTCTCGCCTCCAATTACTTTAGAGCATGATTTAAGTATTGTTTTTACATTTTTATGGCATTTAGTCTGGCGCAGTATAGCCAAAGAATAACTCTTGTGTCAATATACTGTTACGAAATTCTTTATGTGGGTGTATGGTGTAAACAGTCCAACACACAGGATAATGGAGAATGAAGGTTTATTCACAAATGTGCAGGAAACATGTAGCACAGGTAACAGGAGATCTTGCACAGATTAGCAACGTAAACAGACAACAATTCACAGGTAATAACAGTTCAGCACTCTGAGATTTAGCAACACAAACAGTCATTAAATCACTAATAACGACAATAACAGCACTTTCAATAGCGCTCAGCTCACCAGCTTCCTAGCTCGCACTGCAGACGAACTCCAACGTCTCTCCAGTGGATCAACACACACCCACTCTCTGATCCAAGTGCGTCCCTTATATATTCTCCCCGACAGGCCGTGATGTCACATGGAGTTTTCTCATACAATCGAGCGTATTTTCTTTCCTAATAGAGATATCGAGAAAAGGGTCGCAGTTTCTGGAATCATCGATTTGTCGCCAAGGTCGCCAAATTTATCGCTAAGTCGCAAACATTGTCGCTAATGACGCCAAATTTATTGCCAAGTCGTCAAAATGGTCGCAAAGTTTGTCGCCAAGGTGAGGGGTCGCGGAATGACAGCTTCCCGTCACTCCATGCTTACCCCTGTAAAACTCACTCCCAACTATAAGACTTGTGAGGCAGGAAAGCGACATTATAGTTTGTAACAATACCAAAGCCAAACCACACGTATCAATAACCAAAAATTGATTTGATTCCCAATATCACTACAGGATAGAGGCGAAAATTGAAAAAGAAACCACTGGAAGAGCGGATTTGGAATCTTCGAGAAGCAATAGTAAAAAACTGAGAATTGCTGTTTTAATATTGAAAATTCTAGTTTGAAACGAATTCTCCTCTATTGCATAATCTTATATTTTTATGAATATGTAAAGAGCCTATAATTACGAAGTTTCTCATTAATTAACTTTTCTCCTTCTAACTAAGGTATTTGGAAGTAGAAATGTAAGAGTTAAATGGGATAGTCACTAGTTGAAGTTAATACTAACGTGAGATTAAAGTGCTTCGTAGCTGTGAATACTGAATAAGCTTTTGTCATGAATCATACCATTAATGAGTGTTTGATATGGATCTCGAAACAGCCTGTCAGACATGCACTCAAGAGTAGTTCGGACGCATTTGTAGTCCCTTCAGACGAAATCCAATTGAAAATAACCTTTGAAATTCAGTCGCATTTACAGAAATGATGCGTTTCTGCCTTTAGGGATGGAATAATTAAACCCATTAGTGTCTGAGTGCGTGTCTTAAAAGAGCCGTTTATTGAGTAGTCATTCCTTCATAATAGAAATATTGAGTGAAGAGCTATAGCTACAAGCAAGAATGAATTTTGGAAATTTCCTAAAGATTTAATTTTTAGTTCTGATTAATTCTCTTTATTGCTCAAATATTCATGAAAAAAATTTAATGGTTACCATTTGCAGTAAAATCATTCTTCTAAAGTTAATGCAGAAAATCCTTATTGTGTTTTATCTATATAAATTAAAGAAAAAAGTTAAAAGATCGCTCAATTTTTAAAAGACATGCATACTTTTCAGTCATCCTTTATCAGAAAAATTAGATTATATGTTTCTATATAGTCTTGTAAATGTATGACACTAGAAAATTCGGTTGTATGTTTCTATGTATTCTTGAAGACATATGACACTAGAAAATTAGATTGTATGCTTCTATGTAGTCTTGAAAACATATGATGCTAGAAAATTAGATTGTGTGTTTCTGTGTAATCTTGAAAACATATGACAGTAGAATATTGTATTCTATGTTTCTATATACTATTGAAAGCATATGACACTAGAAAATTAATTAGATTGTATGTTTCTATTTAGTCTTGAGCACATATGTCACTAGAGAATTTCCAGGTTGATTCAAGCACTTGCGGTGATGTCAGAAGTTTCAATATGTAGGAGTAGGAACTTAAGTAAATTGTATTTCTTGGAATTTCATGCACCATCAATAGGAGATAGGCATCTCCTCGAAGAGCTGAAAAGGCTGGTCGACTTGGCTTGGAAGTTACAAAATGGCCTTGTCAGTTTTGGCGAACTCTTTTCCATTTCTCTCCAGAGACAGTTTTTAGCTCTCAAATGATTGGAGGAGGCTTTTTCCCAGTGGCACCCTTTCTTCCTAGAGCGTCACATATATGCTCTACTATAGTCAAATCAGATAGACAAAGCAGTGTCTTTGGCCTAGGTGTTACATAGGATGAAGTCACTGCTGGTGTCCTAACCTTCAGGACTGAAAACTAAAAAAAAAACCATTAACAAAATAAATGTCGTATCGAATAGTAAATAAATAAATTGCATTCTTTTACCGGAACACCTATAATCAATAATCAGTAAAAAGCTTTATACATTTATGAGTTTGTGTCGTCTAGCAATACTGTCAATTCAACATCCTTTGGTATAAACTTTGGATTTTCAAAACGTAATAGATAATTGTGCTGAAATGAAAGCTTAAAATAAACAATTTGAATTAAATTTTACAATATTGCTAATTTCTAGAAAAGTTTTCATATAAAAATGTACATTACAGATTTATTTCGTTACTCCTTCTAAATGATAAGATGATTTAAAATCAATTAAAAGCTTCATGAAGAAGAATGAGGCAAACAATGAAGTACATGTTGGTCATAAATTATTGAACGCATTTTCAATTATTAAAAGAGAAACTAATAATATTACAACTGCATTTTTTTAAATGAAAGAGCAAATAAAAATGTATTTTTCAGATTGGTTGAGTACAGCGTTCTAAATCTGCTACAGCGAGAGATTTTCATACGCAATGGCTACCTATTAGAAGAGTCCGATGCGCGTTTTGTGTTTAATTTTTTTAGTTTTTCTTGAATATCTCGAAAACTTTTCAATTTTCTAATTACAATTTATTTAACAAATGAAAGGGCGTACATTTCCCAACAAATGCACGCTTTTTTTCCTTCTAGCTTTAATAGTTTCTCAGATAATAGCTCTCAAAAATGGGAGATATCCAATAATTTACCACCACCTAGACCACCGTAACAGCGTGTTATCCATCTGAAAAAACCTTCTAAAAAGTACTCTCATTTAAAGAAAACGTTAGTTGTAACATTATTAGTTTTTTATTAGTTTTTGTGATGGCTTCAATAATTTATGACAACTCTGTATATTGATAATTAGTGATAGAGAGAAATTTAATTTTCTAAGGCATTTATCTTAAATATTTGTTAGGAATCTCATACTGCATAGTCATTCCACTGGTTATTCAATCGATTTGAAAGTGGTGACAATAATACTATAATGCATTTTCAACATGTGAATTGCGTACATGCATTTTCAACATAATATGACGGAATTTGTTGAATGCACATTCAGCCAATTCTGTGAATAAATAATTTTTTTTTCCAATTTTTCAAACACCACATTTTCATCTGGCTTTTGAACTATTGATTTTTATTTTTATGGTGCATTCCTTTTTCTTCGGTTCGAATAACGAATATAACAAGCTTAAAAAATAAAACAAAAACTGATGTTACGTCTTCTCGTCTCTCTAGTGTCTTAGATTTCTAGATGCTATTGCTATGAATTTTATTGAGATACAGCTGATGTTAACAAAATGATTAATTTTTAGAAAATTACGTTAAATATAATGCTTCTGCTTAAAATATACAGTGATTAAAGTGACCCTACTCAGATTTGTAAATAGTCTGTTCTGAATGACATATTTCGTTTAAGGGGAGTCGGTACCCCCTATACCGCTAATGTTAAATTGGCCATTTTTAGGTACCTTTTTCTCACAATGTATAATAGATAAATGTTTGAAATTTTTTCCCTTTGCCGTCTATGCCACCACTGTGACGGCATTTGCTAGTCGTCGTATAAGTCGGGTTTTTTGTTTTGTTGTACACCCACACCGACCAGCCTGCCCACACGGGTGGGTTGGTTGGTGGGGGTCTAACCCCCCAAGAAAACGACATCTATGACGACTTGCGAATGCCGCCACCGTGGCGGCATTTGCTACTCGTCGTAGAAGACGGGGTGTTTTGTTGTGTTCTATACCCAGACCGACCAGCCTGCCGAAACGGTGGGTTGGTCGGTGGGGGTCTAACCCCCCCAATAAAACGACTTCTATGACAACTTGTGAATGCCGCCACTGTGACGGCATCGACCGCAAAGGGTAAATGTAAAGAAATCGAGACATTGCTTCCGGGTTGCATATTTATGTTCCAAAGTTAAAATCATTTCTTCAACTTTAGTTTTGACAAACGCTGATGTGTCGGGTAGAAATTAATTAGTTTATCCTTCTTTGTTTTTAAATCTAAGTTTCTAATTCACATTTTTTTAGTTCCCCATTAATTGAGTTAAGGTGTAGAATCCGTTTACGTTTCTTTATTCTGAGAAGCAGTAATCAAATTTATTCGTCTAATTAAGAAACGGCTCTTTTCGTGAACTTTATAACAGATCGACGGCATAAATTTTTAAACAACCAGGAGGTTTTTACCGGTGATGCAATTAACGACATTTAGATTAAGTGCTTTCTGTGTTAACCCTCTGAGCGTTTCACACGTATTTCTACGTCGACCTTGGACTACCCCATAAGCGGGAAACACGCATTTCAACGTGTGGTCAGAGACACGCCGAAAGCGGTCAGCCCGGATATTTATGTCTCTTGTGAACTGTCTCTAAAGTGCGAGAAACGTATTTTTCCGAATTTCTTCCCCCTTCCTTGGTTTGACATTTTGATTTATTAGCTGGGTAGGGTAGCGGTCGACACAATGAGTGCTGATAAGAATGTACTTACTGCAAATTAGAGATACCACAGGATCCAAGACCCCACACCCCCTTTGGCTTGGGGCATTTTAACGCTATCTGCATTGAGGTCTTCTTTCAGAAAGAAGGACAGTTTCGGATTTTTTTTTCTAGTTGTGTGTGTCCGAATTTGGATTCTGTATAAGTTCGGTTTAATATTTGTCAACCTGGATTGAAATTGTATTATGTTTCAAGTGTTTTCCCTGTAATACACTTATGTTATATAAGATTTTATTTCATTGCATCAATGTTTTAATCGAATTGTTAAGTAAAATAGATTTTGTTGCCCAATCTCTTTCAATACCCCATTCAAGCATAGAAAAATTTGAGAAGCCGGGGGTGATAAAAAAAGAGGGGGTTGTTTATTTCGTTATACAACATTGAATTGAAAAAAAATATAGCTTTAAGGTTTAGGTGTGACTTTTTAAAAATATAACAGTTTTTTTTTCTAGATGAGTTTTCTATATTACACTACTTAGAATTTCTTTTAAATTCATCAAAATGAAATAAATTCAGAAAAAAAACAATTATTTTTTCAAATAATTATTATTCAATTTATTTTTTGCTCACTTTGAGCAAACATTGAAACAAATGTTAAAGAAAAGGGATGGAAATTTTATTTTTTATGCTTTAAAATATTGTATTTTTGTTAGAGAAAATTTTGGTTTACATGGAAACGTAAAGAATAATATCAACTAAATTTAACGTTTGAGTGATCTTAACAGACTTTTAGTTATCTTATTAAGAGTCTGATAACATCTGCAGTTTAAGTTTATTTCAATAGTCAGTGAAAATGTTTATTTCTTTTTTAAAATGTAAGAACACAAAACCATTTCTAAGAAAATATCAATGCTTACTTCAATGATACTGTATTTATGCACTAGTTCCTTGAGCGTTATAGTTTTGCTGATATGCATTCTTCATTAAGTGATCAAATCTAAATGCCTGAATTGCATTGCTTTTGGTAGCTCTTATGCCAATTGCGAGCTGAATTTTAATAAATGCTATGAGACAAGAATCCACTAGTATGTGTTACAAACCTATGATGCATCCCGACACGTTATTAACGAGTTTGAAGACAGTACTTCTAATAATAATAGTAGTCTCAGGCATTGAATTATTTCCAAACTCCACCGTCACATGCTAGACAGTGTGTTTTATCACAATATCTTGTGTGTGTGCTGTGATTTGTAAAGTATAATTTTTTTAAATAAAATTCTGATTTATATACAGGTTTTTATTTTCATTCTGAACTTTAATGAATAATAATGAGACTCTTATTTATTTTCCAAGCTGTATGATATATTTGAATTAGATCTATAATTTTATTTTTTAAGAAAAACAGTAAAGTGTCAGTTTTATGTTAGTTAAATTTCCTTTATATTTGGTATGAAAAGGCCCAAAAATGTTTTTGAATATCACACCGATAACGTCCAAGACATTTATAAATTGTGAAAAGGCACCTGATTAATTTCGAATAGGTGTTAAATTTTTCTCCTTATTCTTTGACTTTGCGAAGTTTGCAAAAAATTGTCTGTAGAAAAAAAAATTCAATAACACTTTACTTCGTAGCTAGCGCATTTTCGTAAAATTGATAGAAAAAAAGTTTGATCGTTTTTACTTTCTAGTAAACGAAGTATACAAAGAGAAAGTATTATAATCGTCGATCGTAAATTTCAACACGAGATTTTGATTAATCTCCACGTTTTAGACCTCCCTGAGTCCGAAAAACACAATTTTGGAATTTTGTTTGTGAACACGGTAACTCAAAAACGGTTAAAGCTAGAAAGGCGAAATCTGGTGTATGGACTTTATACAAAATTAGTATATATCAATCAATTTTTGGATAAAGTCCGTAAACGGGAAATTTGTCTGTTAGGGTTCATATGAACACGATAACTCAAAGCCCAATAGCTAGATAGATAAAATTTGGTACACAGTTTCAAAAATTAGGAATGTAGGCCCGCATTAAATTCTGGACGAAATCCCTCGAAACGTTGACTGTCTGTCGGTTTCTGTAATCGCATGCTTGTGAACACTATAATTCCTAAACGCAACGACTTAGATAAATGAAATTTGGTATGCAATTTCCGTTTATTATAATAGAAGATAATCTCTTGCGTACTAAATAAAGGTTATATGAATAAGCTATTTCTTCCGACATTTAGTGCATTGGTTTTCTAAATGTAATCTTTAGTTTGAGGATTATTAACTCGCCCTCTTAAAAAGCATATATAACTAATTTCAGTACAAAAGGCTTGAAGTATACTGTTTTATTTAAAATATTATTCAGGGGTTAAGAAGGTTATTTATAATCCTTCATGTGTATTAATTATTACTGGCGATTTTGGAATATAGATTATTATGTGACTATCTATATAATAAATGTTTATGTGCATACAAAACGGATTACGTCAGTTAAGCTCCGTTTCTATTTGTGATCGGCTCTAAATAAATATGAAAAGTTTTATAGTGCCATCAGAGATTAGTAAAATATATATAAATGGCATTGTAGTTAAACCTTAAAATTAAGGAAATAATTTTTACATTCGTAGACTAATATGCTGACGTGTAGTAAATTGAAATCAAGAATATAAAAAAGACAACTAATAATATGAAGTGCAGCCAATATTTAAAATACAACTATTAATAAACATCAAATAAATTGAAGTCACAGACATCTAAAGAATATCAACTTTCATGCAACTTCAATGATGTTCATATTTTTAGAAACTCACGACATGAAAAATAAGTAATATAGCCTTCAATTTTTTGGCCCAACGGTCTGGCATTTGTCTAGTCTAACGGTGTTTATTTTTGTCATGGACACGGGCAATATGCAGAATGAGGGCTCT
>BGPR01011300.1:0-49187 GCA_013235015.1 Araneus ventricosus
GTTGCATCCCCCCAGAGCTGAACCAGAATTCTTGATTTTATTTAAAATCACTACAACTCTTTGTTCTTAATTTCCCTTTTTTAAAAAAAAAATAATAAAAACGTGACAACATTTCTTTCTGGCTTGACAGGCTCGAAAATTTTCCTAATTTTCTAGTCATTCCACTTGTAGCATTGACGCGGCCGAAAACATTTTTTGCCTAGTTATTTCATTGTATTTTTTATTAAATTATCGAAAGTAATTGTAGTGTTCTTTATGATTCTTATTGTCAGGTGAGGAAAGTTTGTAAAGTTAAAGTGTTTTGGTTTATATAAGCCATGAGGTTTGACATTCTTCATGACGATGCAAAATTTTTATGACCTCAGCCCCCCCGACCCGAATTCTGGATTCGCCACTGAAAGACAGTATTTAAGAAATAGAAAGGAAAATGATTTTGATGATTGAGGAAAATATATATACCCTTAATAAATCTTGTGATATACATGTTCCTGCACTTCCCTTGAAGTGTATTGAAGCATCATTTATTCGATCTTTTAAAACGACATTCCTCTTAACTCCTGTTTAGAATAGGCAAGCTGATAGTAATGAACCTATGTTTCGTAGTAACTTGGTTGTTTTGCGTTTTTTTCGCTCCACCTTAAAATATTGATCTAGTGAGAAACATGAAATTGAGTATTGGATTTGCTCTTTAACTGTAGTATTTTTGCGCCAAGTTTATATTGGTATCACATCTGCTTTAAAAATACCTTTTAGCTTTTCTTTAAATAAAGATTTATTCCGTTTTGTGTGAGAAATACACTAATCTGTGAAATTAAGTTTTTGTTTGTAACTACTTACATTACTTAAAACTTACGGGTAGATTTTCGTATCAACGTAAGTTAACGCCCTTTGCACAGACCACACCTATAGAGCAGATAGTGAAAATAACAGACGATCTAGTTCATTAAAATAAAATATTGCGCTATTAATGAAACTCTACTTCCCGTATTCAAACCCCCTCCTTTAAGGTACGTCTAGACAAGTGAATTATTGCTTTTTTTTTTTTAAGCCTGCGGTATCGAATTGACTCTTTGATTGTTCTTCCATTTTTCTTTTTGATGCAGACCCGCTAAGCATTTATTTATTTAATTTTTGTCATCGTTTTCTTTATTTTTGTATAGTGACATGACTTGAATAAAAAGTGTAACGATAAGTGATTCACTTTTTGTTCAGTGAACTTTTTACTCACTGCATATAATTATGAATAGGATCGCAATAACTGTATATTAGAAATACTGATTAAATGACAATGCTTTTGTAGAAGTAGTAGTACAAAACAGACTATCTTATTCGATAATTAATCGTATCGCAAGATAAGATCTTATCGAAAATTATAGTAATCGCAATATTTATTTATTATATTTGTTATTTGTTTTGTATTTTAAAAAGTAACGATGTGAAAGTGTATGTGCTTTAATAATTCGACGCAGTTATGCATCCGTACGACCAATCACCAATTTATGGACTTCTATTATTAACTGTACTTAAGTGACTATAATTTGCTGTACAAAATTAACACATTCCAATCCGCTCGATAGCAAATTACTTATAATGCCATAATGTTGGAAAAATACAGCATTATGATTTTTTTATGCAGTTATTACTCACAAAAATCTATTGATATATCTCAAAATATTTATTTTGCTTCACCCATTGTATAATTAGGTTCAGTCGTACTTTTTTTCCATTTGTAACATTTTGATGCAAGTTCATGTTATAAACGTTTTATAGTATCATTTAATCTTTGCTTTGTTAACCAGCGGGAGTGAGCTCTCTTTACTTTCTCGTATACACATAAACAATGGTGTCATTTCCCCACCCTCCGCGTGCATAAAAATTGCGGACCTTTGGTAACAAGATTTTATGGAACGTTTTTGAAAACCAAATTTTATTACAGATACTACACCTCTACGCCAGGCGTTCCACCTGCGAATTCTCAATTTCAACCTTAGGAGTTGCCATAATTTCTGCGGCTTTCATCAGCGACTTGGTTTGAGGTTCACCACAATTTCCTTCGTAGACCGCGCCAAGGTAAAAAGACAACTAACGCAGAAAAATACGCCAAGTGACAGTAAACTACGCCAAGTGCTCGCCAATATACAATCGCAGTATGGAATTTGAACCGAATATGTAATTTGAACGCCTTTTTTTCAACCGATTGAAACGAAAATTGGGCACGAATCTACAATTAAGTTTAGTATACCTCATACCAATTTTTATTTATCTAAGTCATTGCTTTTAGGAGTTATCGTGTTCACAAGCATGGGATTATACGGGTACACTTCTTACTTCTGCTGTTATTTCGTAGCATGCACTTAACTTTCCTTTTTATTTCGTAGCTTTTAATAAGCACTCAAATATCCAATGACGTTAGTTTAGTTACAACGCGATGTTTCGCTTAAATTTCACAAATTTTTGAATGATCCTAATCAAAGTGCAGCGTATAGATGTCGCAGATGCCAGTTTTAGGGGCGCCACGGAGACAAAACATTACTGCATTCATGTCAGTTTTTAAAACAAATTATGATTAGGGGACGTAAAAATAATACAAGGCCCCGAGGGCTATTTGCACTTGCTAAGCAAATGACGACTGGGTTAAAAAAAATCACATTCCCTGGGCGCCACTGACCATGTCGATAAAACGTTTATATGTTTGTATCACTTTTTAAAGTCGAATAAAATAAGGAACTGATAAATACCATGTCCAGGGTGCCGTTTACGCAAGTTAAACCTCTTATGATGAAAGGGGGGGGGGACCAGGGAAAAAAAAAATATAATTATAACCCGGCGCCCACTTATCCTCGCTGCGCCACTGTCAGTATATAAAGTCATTAAAGGTTAACCGAGTCCCGTTCGTACCGAAAAGAGAGGGCCTCTGGAGAAAAAGAAGGAATGATGCCTCCGATCAGGCTCACAAACACCAAAAAGAAGAGAAGGGGGGGGGGCATAAAAGCATATATGAAGTATTTCTGTTGTTTCTGTATCAATGATGGGGATTGGAAGATGGGATTCCAAGGGTTGTCAGACTCGTGTGAAGTGGTTCAAAGTACGGAGAAAAAAAAGGAGGGATTAGTGTAGCTGCTGGTCGAGGGAAAAGAAAATCAACGGAAGACGTTACAGTGAAGGACTGTTTAATTAAGTTTAAAGTGTTATGAGTACTTAGACTTGAAAATATTTCTACCCCGATCAACGCCAGGTATAAAACTAGTTTAATATGCAATAAACACAACTACAAAAAAGAATGCAGCTTGTACTACTAATTGTTTTGTTTATATTTTTGCCTGTGTTTATCTTTTGTAAATTGGAAAGAGTTTTTATTGTGATGATATTAGGGCTTCTTAAATGTTTTCACTTCTCAATCCCTTTTCGTTAGGGGGAAAAAAAAATAATAATCGCGGTTTATTTTTCATTTGAAAAGTCGTGTGACTCCGAATTTTGGGATAAATAAAATGTCACATTAATGAATAATCAATAAAAAGAAATTAAATTAAAACCAATTATTCAGCAGATTTTAGTGAGATAATTATCCTAAATATCTTTATTTGAGTAATGAGGTATCTGAAAGAAGGAAGTTTTGTGAAATTTATAGGATAAAGGTAAGTGTTACGCGATCTACAGCTTCAGAAGCTTACTCCTAAGCGATATAAAGTTTCATACTGTTGCCAACCGATTAAAGAATTCAATTTGATTTTTGCCTAAAATATCGTTAAAACAATTGCTGTTAATTTTTTTTAATGTTATTGCCAGTGTTTAACTTCATCACTTTCCAAAATGTAAAATAGATAGAGGTATTTTGCTGTTTTGTTTGTCTGGTAATATTTAAAAATCTTCTCAAAAGTAATTGAACAGTATTTTTGTTGGTTAAATAAAATGAAATAAACTAATTTTATATCAGCAGAAATAATCAGATAGAGACTTAGCAATGAGAAAGAACAATTTATTTCAAACCGAGTACTGAGGGATGAACATTTCATTTTTAATTGCTGTTTATTTCTTGATAATCTTTCGGGCTTTTTCTCTTTTCTTTTTTTGTAAGTACAGCCGAGTGATTTGATTAGGGAAGTAACGAATAGTGATTTGGCCGAATACCGAATATTCGGCCAAACTTCAGGCCGAATACTAAATTTTTAAAAACATTTCAAGTTTGATTGCGAATGAAATATTTTTCAAATTTTTAATGAAAAAAAATTAAGATTAAATAAAATTGAGTTTTTATCAAAGAAGTAAAAGAGTCATTTTGCAAGACAATGACAAACACAGAAGAAAATTGAATGGACAAATTAAAATTACTAGAAGGAAGAATTGGTGGGAAAAAAGTGTGAAAAATTTCCAAGGTTCACAAATTTAGCAAGCGAATATCTTTCGGCACTTTTGGCATTATATAAGTCGCTCAGATGCCAAAGCGGTTAAGTCCATTTTTTTTATATCTTCTGGTTTTTATAAATTTTGATGGAATTAATAACATTATTTTTATTTATTAAAATATTCACTCATTGCTTCATTAGAAGACTTTATATAATTTCACTAATCAAATTAACAAACCAAAAATTTTAAAAAGTGTGTTGACGCTCGACAGGACAGACCATTGGACCTAGAGCTAGGAAATTTGGCACAAACATACTTTGGAGGGTGGGAATGTGCATCTTGGAGTCCTTTTTTTGAAATTTTAATTAGAATTTTAATTAAAAGTAAGCGAAATTTTGGCGTTTTTCCTTAATAACTTCCGAAAATGTTACAGCACAAAACTCATTTTTACGCCACTGATATTGCAAAATATTACCTTTTCAATGATATCAATTATGTTGCCGTACGAATTTTTCTCTAATTTTAATAAATTAAAAAAATATTTTTTGGCATAATTTACAATAATACTTTTCATTGTTGCAACGCAATTCAAACCGTTTTCATTGTTTAAGCAAATATTTCATTGCTTGTTTCTCTTTCAATGCTGAAAGCTAAAGTAATATCCTAACGCATTTTGCTTTCATATTTTATTTTATCAAAATTTTTGTGGAATCTGTCAACCAAGCTCTCTGAGATATTACGTACATGAAGAAAAATATCCAGCAAGCTAAATGATTATGGCTGCTGTGTTTTCATTCTTTTTATCAGCATGTTTTAATTCAACTAACATGCCATTGGCTATAAATGTGCTGCGCCGTTTTAATGTTGAAATCGAATGTATTGTATATTTTGCAAGAGAAATGAGAAAGTGAAGATGGTGCCGGCAACGTGCAATTAGATGTTACATGGCATGGTCAGTTATTTGACTCCATTAGGGACATTTTTGTAGACAATGAACATAGTAGGTGCAAGGCCACTATAAGAACATGGGTTAAATATCTACCACAATCTGAAGTTAAGCAATTACGTTGTTAAAGCAGCGATGAATATAAAATGATACAAAGATTCAATTGAAATCATATTCCCGGCGAACAAGCTGGTCGCCGAAGGCGGCTAGAAAGAATGTTTACTTTCGAAAAAGAGTTTGTTTATAGGAAAATAGTTTTCTATGCATACAAACGGATATTGATTTCTTTGTTGAATTGCTTGTCTGCGTGAGAAAAAACAGCTCGCTTGCCGTTTTGATGTACCCTTCCAACAGTTGAGCATTTTTGCACCTACAATTAATTGTGTTTGTTGTATGTATCGTTGGAAATAGTGTTGTTATCATAGCTTGAAAGCATTCATTGTTTACTGAAATACTTGAATATGTTCCGGACGACACCAATCCCCATTTGCTTAGGCATGTCATATTTAACATTGACATTGCTGTTCAAATTGTTTTCAGCAAGATTTTGTCGTTATTTTAGAAGATATTTGCACTGTAATATTTCCTAGTTGCTGTAGTGCGCATTTTAAATATTATCTTGTATGTTAAGGGTGTTAATAACTTTTCTGAAGTAAACTATTGTTGTTGTTTTCAATAATTTTTCTTTCAGATAAAATTGAATGTTATAAAACAGAGCATCCAGAAAAAGAAGAAATTTTTTCATGTGATAGCACAAAGTCATATATCACTGGAAAGATAATGTTATAAAAAATGCAATGCAATGAAGTTTTTAGTAATTAGTAAAGGCAGTAACGGTGTGCAACAACAGGTGTTAATGGAATAAGACGATGGAATGAAACAGTGCAATATGAACTTGAGTATAAGGGCTCTTCGATGTAGACAGCGGGATTTCAACTTAAAGTCTCAGAATTTCACGAAACAACCATTTTTATCGCTCAAGCGAAGGTATAAAATATTAAACTGGATTAAAACTCGCGTTCAAGTCGCAACGGTACAACGATATTTAGAGTGATACGACCAAAATCTTCCTATCTAGAAGCTTTATTGTTTCAGCAGGTTAAGATGTTGCAGTTGTGTGCAGAAAAAGGGTACAAAGATGATCCCAGTTCTCTACTTCGACGGAAAGCTCAGACCTGAACCACATCAAAACTTATTGTGTCTACTTTAAAAAAAAAAAAAAAAAAAAAACTTATTAATCAAAAACAGTCCGGAAATAAAATTTCATTAAAATAAAATATAATTCATTCTTGCCTTAAGAATTAAAAATAAACTTGGTTTGATCCATGTGGAGTTGTAATGTCCGAACTTTTGTTTAAGTTTATTCATCTAATTATTATCTTATAAATTTTTCAAATCTTGTGTTTTTTTCTATATATATTTTAGCTTTGTTCTATACATCTGTTGTTGTAACAAAAATTCCTTCATGAAAGCTATTGCATTACATTTTAAATAAAATTACCGTTTCATTAATATATAATTTTATGGTATTACTCCTCAAAATTGGTGCTATAAACAATCAAATATCAGAAATAAACTTTTTCCGAAAGGCCACCAGTACCTCTATATTTTTTCGAAGAGTCAAATTCGTATAAAATTGGCATGCTGAGATAATTTGAGAAATGTCATATTATTTGTATTGCATTTTTACGAATAAAAACTTTTAAACAGAAGGTACTCAGTGCAGTACTAAAAAGGTTTTCAAAAATATGAGCAAATCATAAGAAGTTGTTATAATTTACTGTGCACTGTAAGTTCTCACTGCGATGTCATTCTGTGCTTTCCGTACCCTTCTTGTGCGCAATGCTCGTTATTCATTCTCTTGTCTATATTTTGTTTTCAGTATTGTAATATTTGCATTGGTGCAGTGTTATTAACAGTGGCGTAGCGACCAGGGGGCAAGGGGGGTATAGATGCCCCGGCGCCAAGTTTAGGGGGCGCCATTGAGGCAAAACATTGTGTTTATGTCATTTTTAAAGCAAACTATGATGGGGGGGGCTTAAAAATAATACATACCCATAGGACCATTTACTCTTCTTAAGCCACTGATGGCGACTGGAATTTAAAAAAAATCATATTATTAGTTACTCTCGCCACGCTACTGGCCATGATGACAGAACCTCATTTTGTTTATTTCACTTTTTAAAGTCAAACATCAAGAGGCGGCGGAAAAATACCAAGGGCCGGGCGCCGTTTACACAAACAAAGTGACTGATGATTGGGAGCGAAAAAATCATATTATGACCCGGGCGCCACTTACGTTCACTACGCCACTGGTTATTAAATGTGCAGAGAAATATAATTTCATTAATAAAACATTGTCTTTAAATGCCAACAGTAATCGCAATACAACATGACGTTACTGACATACTCTACACATTTTAATAGCTGTTGGAATAAAGTTCTAAATAATGTGGCCATTTCACAGCATCAGCAATTTATTAACACATTTAGATTAATTCTTTAAGTTAATCTTTTTCTACGAGCCGGAGAGTCTCGATTGGCAGACGGTCAGTGATATACTACTTACTTTACAGGTAAGGAAGTCATGAAAAATTATAAGAGTGATCTGTCCGTTGATTCCGATATAGTTCATCGGAATTATCAATTTTTAGTGCTTTATTTTATATTTACTTTCCTTGCTTATTCTGATGTCCAATAAAGAAACTCTTCTGACATAACAGACTACCCTATTTTTACTTTCTCGTATACGAAGTATACAAAGAGAAAGTATTGTAATCGTCATAAAATTCGAACTCGAGATTTTGACGAATCTCCACGTTTTAGACCTCCCTGAGTCCGAAAAACACAATTTTGGAATTATGTCTGTGTGTATGTCTGTCTGTCTGTGTGTATGTCTGTCTGTCTGTCTGTCTGTGTGTATGTCTGTCTGTCTGTGAACACGATAACTCGAAAACTATTAGAGCTACGGGGATGAAATTTGGTATGTGGTCTTTAAACATAATTTGTAGGTTTCTATCAAATTTTGGACAAAATCCGTCAACGGGAAGTCTGTATGTTCGAGGTCATGCGAACGCTATAACTCAAAAACTTGAAAAGCCAGATGGATAAAATTTTATACACAGTTTTATCGTCATGAATGTAGGTCCGTATAAAATTTTGGGCCAAATCCGTCAAAGGGTTGACTGTCTGTCGGTCCGTATAATTTACTTTTGTAGAGAATCCGTTATCTCCACGCGCATGCGTGCTGGAAGAACGGAGAGGAATTTCATTACGGAGTAGCGAATTACGTCAGTTTGTCCTTGAGCCGGTAAGAGAAGAAAATCGTTACCCATCTCCTTGAATTTCATTCTTTGCCTAGATATTTTTCAATCACTATAATGAAAAACCTTCTGATAGTCATTGGATTCTGGGTAACAATAGGTTCGAATTTTTTTAGCCACGCGGTTGAAGGGGAAACGGCACCTTTTTGGGGAAGTATACGAGAAAGTTTAGGGGAGAACACTCCCGCTGGTTTAAATTGATGTTTCACACCTAGAACCGCGTCGACCGCTTGGATGTCCAAAAACTCTGAATACCGAGAAGAAACTAGATGGGGATTAAGGGAACATTTGCACCAGATACCTATTAGTATAAACATGAAATGAGGTGTAGGTGAACTTATGCGCGATTCTTAAGGAAATTCTACCCTCGGACACTATCCAATCTATTTGAGTCAATTCATATGACGTCATTCTCACGTGACAAGCTTAACTATGCATGTCATGTCGCATCTAACTTTGGTGTACTGTTACGTCGCGTTTCCCGACAAGATGTGCGACGCGATTCAAAATGAAATTGACGCTGCGTGTTTGCGTGCATCACATGAACATGAATTGACTCCATTTCTTCTTGGGCCCTGCAAGCAGTTTTTCAATACTGTCGCTGTCTAATTTGTGTATGATATGTAATTGAAAATGATGAAATAGACTCGGTTCCTGCTGACGTGATGCACCTCAAATGCACCAATAAATTCAATTTTGAAATCCATAGCTATCCTTTATTTGCTGCTTGTAGTAGGGATGTAATTAATATTCGGCAACTATTCGGCCCTTTTGCCGAATACTATGCAGATATTCGGCTGAATATATTCAGGATAATAATTTTTTTAGATGTGTTTTTAAATTCGCATTTAACAAAGAATTTTGCAGAATTACATATCAGTTGCATGGTGCACAGGAATATTTAATAAAATTACATATAATTTATCATTGTAAAGTCTGAAATTATAATGCAAGAACAATCATTTTTCAGCATTTTCCGAAGGAAGCCTGTTTTCGTTTGGTTTCATACACATATAATACCAACTAGGGATGTAACGAATATTCAATATTAGGCCTATTTGGCCTTTCCCCGAATATTTGGTCTGGCCGAATGCTGCACAGATATTCCGAAGAATAAATTCAGGATAAAGTGTCTTAGAAAAAAAGTTGTGTTAAATATATTTAATGAAGAATAATGCAGAATTACATTCCGGTACACTTATTATAAAAAAAAAAACTAATATTTATCCGATTTTAAATTTCATTGTGCATAAGTGTATTTAATAATGCTGCATATTATTTATAGAAATCTCTTCCCTATGGTTTCATATATATTACCGACTTCAGAAAATAAACGGGCACTATATAATGCTTGCAGATGTTGAAAGACATTTTCTTGCTAAATTTGCAAATCTTCGTAATTTTTCTGCATTTTTTTTCTGTCGATCAAATGGACACTCCATCCTACCTATTAGAAGTTCTTTACCAAAATAGGAATTTACTTCTAGTAATTTTAATTTATCCATTCAATTTTCTTCAGTGATTGTCATTGTCGTGTTCTTCAATGATGGCTCTTTTATTTCTTTGAAGAAATCCCAAAATGATGAGGGTTTTTCATTTATTATTATTGGAATTAAGGTACTTAAAATATTACAAATATGCATAAAAACATAAATTTTTTTTTAAAATATACAAATATTAAAAATCAATTTGATTTAATCTTAATTTTTTTAAATTTGAAAAATATTTAAATTAAAATCAAAAGTGAAATGTTTTTAAAAATTTGCTATTCGGTCTGAAATTTGGCCGAATATTCGGGTATTCGGCCAAATCACTATTCGTTACATCGCTAGCTTGTAGTATGGCGTCACACCACAGTTTAAGGTAACGTGCAGTTAGATGATAGGCGCATTTATTTTCATCATTTGTCTATGACGTCCTGTGAATGGACTCCTATAGAATTTTTTTCGTTGTGGGGCTAGACTAAATTCGATCCGCTTTCAAATCCTTTTATCTTTAATAGGTTAATAATAAGCTCTAAAAATAATCAACAGTCTTGGGTCGTGACAATGAATCATTGGTATGTATGCATTAAAAAACAGTTTATTGGTCGAGAAGTTTATATTTGATAATTTTTTTTCCCTATCAGACTGTAAATTCTGCCCATTGTGATTTCCTAACTAGTTTTGAATGTATAAGAGTGATCGCCTGACTCGGTTTTCATCGAAGGCTCCCTTTAGAATGCCGAATCAGCAAATTAGGCTTAATAACGGATTCTTATTAAAGGTAATGCCTCTCTTTTGCTTTGCTTTTGCTGCTATGCGTCCTTCTTTCTTTAAAATGGACGTGGATGAACCACCAAACTTATTTTAATTTACATAAATAGAAATATGCCAACTTTCAGGCCCGTTTCTTCCGACACAGAGGGCGGCCGCGACCGACCTCGTCAACTTCCTTCCTTAAATTCTTAAAAATTACCGAAGTATTTCTAAATTACCTGAGATTATTCAGAGAATTCTATTTGCTTCAAATTTAGTTGTATTCAAGTAAGATCTCAAGGAGCGAAGAAGCAAAGGATTAAATCCTTTTTAGAGTCCTGCCGTTTTCGGGAATTAGGTTTCGTTTTGAAAAAAGAAGTTTGAGACGTATGCTTGTTATTTTTGTCGCTTTGTCTTGAACTGAGGGGGAAAAAAAGAAAAAAAAAAAAAAAAAAAAAACAACGTTCAAGCCAGTTTTCTGTAGCTTTTTTTTATAAATAAACGAAATAAAAAAAATACATAAATCTTTCCGTAGAAGTCGGAAGAGGCGGTAGCACCCCTATTAGCAAAAGATATCTTACGATATCTCCACGATGTTGCTACGATATTCTGAATGTTGCACAACATCGTAAAGATATCGTATGAATATTGTAGAGCATGTTGTGTTATTAGGGATCTTCTTGATGCTGTATTGCGATTTCTATCTTCAGGCGAGGGATGGCAAAGAGGCATGGTCGTGAATGACCACTTTTTTTTTGCAGCTGCATTTTACTATTTTGAAACTAATAGTAACGATGACCAGTGTCGTCAAAATCGGCCTCGCTCAGCTCCTACTGCAAAAAATAATAAAAAGTCACTAAAATTGAACCGGGGGACAAATGAAATTTGAGTACTAAACTCACATGTTTGAAATAGGGAACTCCCTCATACCTTTCCTCAGATTTATGTGTTTGGGGGGTGGAGATGGTATTAGATAATTGTTGCAGAAATGGTAAAGGAATGACTGGACAACAGTACTATGTATATGAGGGTATTCATAGAGATATATTATTGAACAGAGTGGCTTGAAACCTTATTGGATGGATTTTTGCTATTTCTAAGTTTCATAGAAAATGATTGGGAAAAAAGCGGCGTTCTTGTTTTGAATCAGCCATAGTGAGAAATACTATTGCTCCGGTACCGTAAAAAAAAAGTTAATTTCAAAGATGGCGAGTTCAGGCTATTATTTCTCTATTTTTGCACCGATTTTGTTGTATTTCACTATTTTATTGTGTTCGCCATTGTTACTTTGCACAAGAAACCGAATGCAGTTCATTCTGTATCAAATACATAATCATGACAAAAAGATAAGAGAGAGTGATCGCTAAAAGTTTTGTATATACACACAGGTAGAAATCACCAATAGATTTTGACGTTAAAATAGAAGAAACAGTTTTAATAACAGAATCATGACTCTAGAGATATAAAAACTGAATTCGTTACTGGGCAGTGTGTCCACTTTTAAGTTTATTTGTTCAATTTTGATATGGGATGATGTCCCTAGAAATATTAATGTCGCTAGTAGCTCCTAAGTAAACAACTAGGTTAGCTCCTAAATCAACAACTACTGAATTCATCAAGCCTACCCGATAAAATTAACAAGTTCCTAAATTCATCCAGATCTGATGCAGCGTTTAGCAAATGCGTTAATGATGCCGCAGCAATAACGACTAATCTTGATATTAACGTAGAATTCCGCTTTAAAAGGCACAGAAAGTTCGTCTTTTCGATCATGAATGCACTGATAAAGAGACCAAAGACCCATAATTTATTGATTTAACGCTCAATTTTACTTAACAATTGTGGATGCTGTTTAGAATTCTATTCAAGAAAGGTTTGACTCCTTAAATGAATGCTACACATTATTTAAATTTCTAATTGAATTTAGGAATATCTCCGAAGTCAAAAACTGAACACGATTTTTTATTTCCGTACAAGTTTCTAATAGAGATTCAATATCTGGGGATGTTGATGGTGAT
The DNA here is from genome assembly GCA_013235015.1 of Araneus ventricosus. Lineage (NCBI taxonomy): Eukaryota > Metazoa > Arthropoda > Arachnida > Araneae > Araneidae > Araneus > Araneus ventricosus. The sequence goes on from BGPR01011300.1 coordinate 12,869, forward strand.
GACTTGTATAATGAATTAGTGATGTAAAAAATCATTGATGATAATTTTACTGATCCTTTAAAAATTTATTGAAGCAAATAATTTAATTTCATCATTTTCCAACTTTTCTGTAATATTATTCTTAATTAAATTTAATTTATTCTGAAGAATATCTTTAACTCTTTCACGACAGCAAATAATAATAATAATAATAATCCGTAGTCCGCGAGTTCACTTCTAGGCTGTAATTCGGCTTGTTAATCTAGCACCTCTAGACCCGCCTCTTCAGCCCCACCATAAGAGGGCGCTTTCATCGACATTGGTTTTTCGTTTAGGTAGTTTCAGCGCGTTACGCCCATAACCCAGCGTTTCGAGTTTGATCTTTGAATAGCACAATTTTTCCCCGTGTGTTTTCACTCGCTATCATTACGTTTTTCTTCCTCCCATAATTCTCTCATCATTTTAGTATCACCTTAGGAGTTTAATTGATTTATTTTTAATCCTTGAAAATTAAAAACTTCGAAAACAAAAATCTTCAAACATTGTTCTTTCTAAGACTCCATTTATAAATTACACAGGTCTGCAACCAAAAAACTGCATAGGATTTTTTGACTGTTTCTTATAGATTTTTACCCACTGAAACCGGGAAAAATATTGAATAACTTACATCACGTCAGGTTTTCTTGTAAATAAATGTTTTCTCATAAATGCAACTTAAAAGGTTTTATTACCACCTCTTCAAATAAAATTAAAAGCAGCTTTTTAAATCACTGCTTAAAGATGGGAAATGCTTCAGATATCTGTGTTCCAAGTTCCCAAAACTGTCAGAAGCCAAGTTAAAAGAGTTTTTACTGGCTCCGTCATACGAAAACTGTTATCCGATTCCCTCTTTTCAGAAACAATGGGGGACAAAGAAAAAGAAGCGTGAGACTCTTTTAAGGATGTAGTGGACAGGGCTTTGGGGAATACTAAAGACACTCTCTACAAAACCATTGTACAACGCATATGAAGCTCAAGGATGCAGGATGAAAGTTCATTTCCTACGCTCCCATATTGTCTGTTTTCCCGAACACTTAGAAGCCTATAGTGAAGAGCAGGGTGAAAGATTTCACCAGGATGTCCGTGATATCGAGAGACAATACCAAGGAAGATGGGACGTCAACATGCTAGCTGATTACTGTTGGATGCTCAGACGGGAAACAGAAGTTGGAAAGCGAAAGCGTGTTCGGAGGAGCGTCAAACAGAAGAAGATAAGGTTTCACAGACAAAAAGAGTAAACATGTAGTGTTAAATATATAATCTTTTTTCAATTATAAGAAATATTATGGATAATTAATTGTAATAAAATATTGATATTTTTTCTTCGCAGTTGTGCTTTTTTAATGTAAACTCCCCATGTTTTGCAAAAAAACTGTTCGCGATGGAGGGAAATGGAGGTCATTTTTGGATTCAGCACCCTAAAAAACATAAAATTTACCAAAAATATCCCATGCAGCTGAAAAAAATTTTCTTTGCAGACCTGTGTTATCTTCGTTTGGTGTATGTATTAACTAAAAGGTATAATTTCCATTTTCATAAAGCCATATCAGTCAGATTTACGGGTGATGAGGCCTACACCCCCAATGAACCGTCAAGTACGGGGCTAGAATGCGCTAATTTGGCTAAAAATGCATGTTGTGCGTATAACGGGGCGCAGATGCCCTGCGCGGGATCAGCTAGTAAAAGAAAATTCGCTACGAACGATGAAGGGGTTTCACGAAAACGACTTGAAAGCATGTTTTAAGGATTGGATAAAAGGTTGACAGAAATGCATTGCAGTTGGTGGAAATTGCTCTGAAGGAAATGTAAAAAATATTAACCAATAAAGTGTTACTTTTTGTTTTATGATAGTATTCCCGATACTTTTTGAACACAATAGTATATACAAGGTTCCCACTTATATCCGTTACACCCGCTTTAACTTCTAAACGGTGACAGCTTAGGCCTTAAAGTTGGTGTCTGGGTATAGTAAAAAGGCTATGCGCTACTCGATGAGACAACTTACAACGCTATCTATCGGCAAAATTTGGAATTAGCGGTCCTATCTCGAAAACAGTACAAGATACGGGAAAAAGGTCAATTACAAAATTGTAGAGCGTCTTCGATTTAGCACAAAAAGATACCTTGTACACATTAATACGAAGAAATGAACGTTTAAAGTTTGTTCTCGATTTCCGAAATTGTGACGTCTCTAAACGGGTTAAAACGAGAAAAAACTATTATTTATCACAATATACCTTTATTTTCGGTGTTCAAAGTGCTCTCCGTCATCTACAATGCAGATTTCAGTCCTTGTTTAAATTTCACTTTGCACACGTTTTAGCATATAGTTGGGTGCTCAAACACAAGCAACAATAGTGCGTCCTGCAATGTTGGCGGAAAGGTCCGTACACCTTCTGTTTGAGTTATTTCCACAAGAAAAAGTATAATGGGGTCATTTTTTGCCCGAAAAATAACATTTTCTCCTTTTATTCGTGTTATATGACGTCAAAATTTCCGAAAATGCGAACAAGCAAATGCGCATTTTACACGTTTTGTTCTAAGCATTATTGCACTCAAGGTGTCTTTTCGTACTGAATCGAAGACGCTCTACAATTTTGTAATTGACTTTTTTTCCCGTATCTTGTAGCGTTTTCGATATAGGGCCGCTAATTCCAAAATTTGCCGATAGATGGCGTTGTAAGTTGTCTAATCGAGTAGCGCATAGCCTTTTTACTATACCTAGACACCAATTTTATGGCCTAAGCTGTCACCGTTTAGAAGTTAAGGCGGGTGTAACGGATATAAGTGGGAACCCTGTGTAGTATAATTTTGTGTATGTTGTATTTTTCGCAGTAAACATTAGTTTGTTTGGTAAAATGCGTCTTTAAAAAAAAAAAAAAAAATGAACCTCCACTAATACGGCAATCCTCAGGTTTGATATCTGCTGGATTACTGAGAGACTGCTGTATTGTCAAATGAAAATAAAATCAAGATGATTTGCAATTCTGGGCTCGTTTTTTTCCATTATAGATAATATCCATCCCCATATTATATAATGATTAATTCATTGCTGTAGGATTACTGACGTTATGAAAAAAAAGTTTTAGACGTTACAATATTATATTTATATGGAAAAAGGATAATTTATTCAACATTTGAACGGATTTGAATTGCCTAAATCTGTGATACAAATAAGAAGCGTTTCTAAAATATTTCCGTTTTAAAAAACCGCCTTTTAAAATTGAATCTATAGAAATCGGAAAACAAAAACCTGCCTAAGCAACTGTTTTTATTACTATTTGTAATTTTAACACATCAATTCGTTTACCATGTACTTTGGTATAGAATTTCTGTTACTGTGTAGTGTCCGAATTAGATACGTAGCCAGAAACGCCGCCCTTTACCCGTTTCTGTAACCATGTTGGTTGGTTATGGGACAGATACAAGCCCGTCAGACCATAGTACAACTTCAAAATGGGACACTAACAGTTAAACGTGATGATCATTGTTTTTCCGCCATAAAATTTAGTTTTCACCCATAGTTCTTAGGATTCTTTGTTTAGCAGTGCATTTTCTTATTTTTTAAAGGCTTTTATTTTCTAATACATTATATATATATATATTTATCATATATTATATAATATATATATATTTATCATATTTTCTGTTTGTTTAAAAGTCTATATGGCTGAAAAAATATATATAATTTGATGTATAGTGAAAATACTAAAATGCGTAAAAGAACAAATGCTGCAAGAAATACTCATCATTTATTAATATGAACATAGCTAATCATTTTTTACTTACTGAACATGCATTTACGAACAATAGCTAATCAGTTAAATATAGTTATAATAAAAAAGAAATTTTTTTACTATCTTGAACTGAAATGTTTTTTTAAATTGAATTGAAAACCCAGAAGAGGACTGAGTGTATTTTCTACAAACTGTAGCTCCACTAATTGTTTAAAAAAATTTTTGAAACAAATTTTTAATAGCTTGACGGTCAGGAGCCGTTCAACTATTACGTAAGCACCCAAGGGGGGGGGAGGGGGTTTGCGATTTGCTTATTTTTGCTGACGGAGGGGGAGTATGAGTGATGCTTACGTAAGATATTAAAATCAGTTTTTTTCCGGAAATCTCTTGTAACTTGCACAAATAATTTAATTTTAAAAAATTAAATTTGAAAAAAAGTTAAATTTGGCAAAAGAAAATTAAACCTGATTTTTGCAAGCTTAAACTTGAAATTGTAAGGAAATTAAACTTACATTTTTTTTTTTCATTTTAAGCCGAGTTGGAGTTTTTTTATTTGAATTAAGTCCTAAAATTTTTAAAATTAGATTATTACTGTTATACGTTTTGTAAAAAAAGGGGGGTTGCAGTTTGCTTACGTAATTATAAGAGGGGGGGTTGCGATTTGCTTATTTTTGCTGACAAGGGGGGAGGGGGGGATAAAAAAATACCAAAAAACATGCTTACGTAATATTTGAACGGCCCTCATGAATTTCATCCAACTGAAAATGTATTCGAAGATAAAAATGTTATCATAATTTTTATTCTTATTTCTTCAAAAATTTTTAACATCTTGCAAATTGCAGTTTGTAAGACATAAAGATTATCCTATTTATTATTTCTGTTGTCACCATTTATTTTTCTCAACTAATACAAAACCTACAGCGATGAATAAGGTATCGATGGATAGGATTTGTTAAAAACATCTGACATAGCATGCTCAATTTTTATTAAAACGCTTTGTTTGTTTAAAATTTAAGTTAAAAGAAAAATTAAAACATTTTAGACATTGTGGTGAATCGCCTATCTAGTGATAAACGAGCCTAAGGATATCGCCAATACGCGCTTTCTCAATGCTGTTTAGTCACGCGTTTTCAGACCAACGAGAATTGAACCGTTTTGGCTACGTATCTAATTCGGATACTACATAGTAACAGAAATTCTATTACCAAAGTACATGATAAACGAATTAATGTGTTAAAATCACATTTTCTGCGTCGTAAGTTGAACGTGGTAGTTATGCAGTTTACTGCATTTTGAAAATGAGTATTAATAAAAAAAAATCAATCTACTGTGTTACATGAAAAAATTGTCATTTTTATAAATAGTACCATAAACATCATGGATGCACAATACCCTCGCATCTTTTTATTTATTTTTTTATTATTTTACATGGCTGACCCAAATAAATCACGCAACTTATGTTGCCTTTTCCAGTATCACCCAATCTAACAATATTTTTGTATAAATTACCGAAAATGGCGAAAAAGAATTTCAAAATGATTGCATTCTGTATATTGCATAGAGGAATTGTAAATACCTTCACATTAATAAATTGTCTTTGTTATTTTGTGTCGCTGAGTATTTAAGTGCAGCCACTGACTGAAAAAGACTGAGTCATTTTTTTGGAGGGGAGGGGGAAGGTTGAATGAGGAAAAGTTTCGTACAGGTTTTTGGCTCAACATATATTCTTGATTAGAAAATAAATTGCTATGCTTTTCCTAATCAGACTTCAGATCTGTGTAAAAAATTATCATAGTAAAGGAGTTCCATCCCTTTGATATCACTTTTAAAACACCAGATGATGTTTTTCATCTGCTTAAGATATGAGAGAATGAAACTGTAGTTTCTCAATCCATACTTCATTCTTTCCCGAATTACTATCCAACTAGACAGGTTACTATCCAAATTCTTGAACTACCTAATATTTCCAAAATAAATTAATTAAAATGAAAATTGGATTTTTTTTTTTGAAGAATTAAGATTTCAGTAATTTGACCAGTTGCTGACCGCCAAAAATGAAAATTTCAAAATTTTGTCTGTTTGGTATCGCACATTCTGTATTTTTGGTGAAAGATTTTTGCTACAATAAATATTGAAAAAGTTTATAATATATTAATAACAAAGAAAAAACAATTAACCCCAAATTTGAAAATAAAAATATTTTTGAGCTTGAGGCTTTTTTTAAAAATATTGTTTATACTTTGCTTTAATTCTATTAAAAATTTAAAGATATAAAAAAAAAGCCAGAAATTGCAATATTTATGTAGATTTTGGTTAAATGATTTTGCTCAAATTTTATTGTTAATTTTTTGTATTTTCATTATATATATTAATTACAATCATAAAATATTCCTATTTAAATTTTTAGAATGTTAAAACAACAAGAGTTAAACTGTTTAACTAATTTAAAACAATATTTACTCTGTTTTCTGAATTTACCCGAATGCTTCTTCTGAATTTTTTTTTTTCTCAACTCATTTTTAAGAGTTCTGTCAAAGTTAATCCTGAACTCGAAATACGGGTTTTGCTGTACCAAAACATATTATGCAAATAAAAAGAGCGAGAGGGAGCCCTATTTCCATTTATTTTCAATTTGTTCATGAAATAATCTAAAAATAAAAAAAAAATTTCTTGGAAAAAGTTCATAGAGAAATAGAGTGAAAGTAAATGGCGAAGAATCACTGGCACCGCTTCTTCTCCAGTTTTGATTACTATTATTTATTCAAGTTCAAAACAACCTATTATTAGTCCAGAAATTCTAATGTCTATGATTTTCTTCGAATGTATGAAATTTAATTTTTTTTTTTTTAATTATTATCGGGGTTTTCTGTCGAGAAACACTGAATTTATTTTAAAATCAAATTTTAGTGTTTTGTATTTTAGAGTGGTTTTAAATGAAACAAAAAGTTGTTCACAGAGTCGGGACAAAAGTGTAAAATTTTGAAAGTTTTGTAATTTTTTTAAAGGATATTTTGTTCGCTAGATCTTCAGTCCTAAAAACTTCATAATTTATTGATCGCGTGCTTCCAGTTTGCCTAGTGCAGTGAATACCTTTATTTTTCTACATCGTTCAGTAAATTTATTTTTCCCTCTTTTTCTCATTGTCATGTAATAAACTCACCAAATTACCATGTTTATGAAAGAAGAAAATAGTGCTTTCTCATTCTTTTGAAATGTACGAGAAAAATAAAGAATTTTTTTTAAAAAAATTATTTTGCGAAGATATTTTTCTCCAAAAATAGTTGAACACATTTCGTAATTTCAATAGCAAAAATAAAAAAATTACGAGCCTTTCAGTTTGACCTGGGGAGTTAAAATGTGGGTCACATCGCTGTCTCGGATTTTATTTGCTTATTTTATTTATCATGATAATTTTGTTTGTTTTTGGAACTCATTATTTTCGTTTCGCGTTCGCTCACGCCTACGATACGAAAATGCAATTAGAGATGTATACCTCTCACCCCTCCGTCGTAATAGACCTAGTCCAATAGGAGTACGATGCCGGTTCTTGTTCCGCTCGCCGTAAAAGTTATCCGCCTTCCTACCCCTAGGGATAAAGATGGAATGCTCCTTCCCTTGTCATAGCAAGCGAACTTATAGCTAGAGTTGGATGATGTATTAGTTAACAGCGATATTTAGGATGCTGTGTATGACTTGTATATTAATGTCCACGCCTGGAAAATGTGATGAGCATCAGGATAAAATCGTCTTTTTGTCGTGCATCCCCCGTTTCCGGAAGTTCAGGCATGGATTAAATGAAACAATGTATCAAAGGCAAGTGTTATGAAGTTTGCAGATCATTAGCCTTTATAATATTTACATTTTTTTAAAGGTCACATTGTTTGTTGCTGTTGGCAGTGATCGATGTTTGTCAACATTAGAGCTGGTTTTTGAAGATGCCAAGGTGCATATTTCTGGATATATTTGTGCATCAGTATAAAAAATGTTATTAATATATTTTGCTTTGCGTACATGAATTTTGACAGATGACGTACGTAGTACGTGGATGTAAACTTTGACAACAGCGGGTTTTCTTTTGCTCGTGTTATTATCTGTTTACTATTAAATGCAATTTGATAAATATTTATATTTATTTATTGTTTAATAACCAAGAATGTACTTAATTTTCAAATCCAATTATGTAAATGATATAATCATTCATAGATATTCATATTGTCATGTGTATTGAAAATACAGTTTCGTGAATTTCCTTTTTGATATTTTTAAATCTTAAAATAATTAAAACTGAGTGGCCGTTTTATTTCGAATTATTATTATTATTTTCTATCTTCAAGGACTGTGTTTATGCTAAAATATTAATAAAATATTTTAGCAACAAATAATATTTATTGTTTTAACAACATATTTAGTTTCCATTTCTTTATTCATGATGATTGATTAATGCAAAAATGATGTACTTTAATAATAGTTTTGATTTCAGTTTTTACAAAGGGGAAATTAACTATAGTTAAAGAATTACTCTGCATAGACTGACATATCATTGAAAAGTTTCTAAAATATTAGATTTGAAAATTCTATAAAGATATCTTTTTGAAATAAAAGGAACTGCATTGCTCTTGTATATAGATATGTAACAGAATTCTGTGTTGAGTATTTCTTAAACATTCTTTTTAATGTGAATTTTTTTTTAGTAGCATTAAGTTCTCCCCCCCCCCCTCCCCTGTCATGTAGAAGTATATAAAAAAAGTATGTTTATTAGCTATTTTATTTCCTCAACTTTTCTTAGGTTTAATTTTTATTAGCATTAATTTTTCTGCTGTATTTATGATCTCAGAATAATTTGAAATTTAATTTAAAAGTTTTGAACTGCTTTTTTTAATTTATCAAACATATCTCAGTCTTAAAAATTAAATAATCTTATCTTAGTTATATTATAATTTAAGTTAAAATCTTAGTTAAATATTATATTATCTTATTTAGTTTTTTTCTTTACTTGGTATGTATTGTTGTAACATCATTTGTTGAGATTAGAATGTTCTAATTCGAAATAAAACTTCATGATTCATAATAAGGACCGAACTTAAGAATAAGAAATAAAACCTTGTCTGTGTTTGAATAGTTTTCCTACCAACCAGTAATTGTATCTATTATGTTAACTATAATTAATTTTTTAAAACTTTGAATTTATGGCTAATGAATCTGTGTTGTAAATAAAGTTAATCTTAACTCCCTTAAGTGCAGATTAAAAAATCATCCCAAATTATAACATGCAAAAATGCACACAGGTTGAGAATTGAATTTTATGACAAAGTAAAATTAAAGGCTTTATTTGTCAGATATATTTGTGATGCTTTGATCAGATAATTGTCAATTTTATCATAATTATATCGGCTATTTTGTGTTGCATTTTAATAAAATGTAGCCATAAAAATATTTTTTACCTGCATTTCCATTTTTGCTGTATTTAATATAAAGTTATGTGTAATTTGAAAGTGTAAAATTCACAGTTTTTATTTGAAGCTTCAATGCTAGAATTTCACATCTTAATGCAGTTTTGAGCTTGTATAATTTAATGAGATTTATTTGTCTATTTTTAAATCAAGAGTATATATATATATATATATATATATAATTTAAATCAAGAAAACAAAATGTGTATATTTAATTTTATCTTCTTAGTATATAATTAAATGCATTATAACTTTTAACAGAATTTGTTGTCTAAAGTGTTGAAAATTTCACCTAAATTAAACTTATTATAGATTTATTATTTATTTATTGTGGCTGTATGTTGAAATGAAAAAAATCATAGGATATATTTGTATTGCCTTGGATTTAATTTAGGATCCATTTCTAAATAGTACTTAGCTTCCTGGTAGGAGAAACAGTGTGGCACGGCGCCGGGTGCCACAGATAAATTTTAGCCCTTGTAGACAAATTTCTGAATCCACTTTCTAAAAAAAAAAAAACATGCGGCACGGTGGCGGGCAGTGCAGAAAAATTTTGCGGCTCTTGCAGACATATTTCAGAATCCACTCTCTCTCTTAAAAAAAAAACCGAAAAAAACCATAGTCATTCATTTTCTGGAGAACAAAACATTAAACCCTTCCCTTCGTGGGAAAATGTACGAGAACAATGTTTGGGACGGACTGCAAACTTGCTCCTGCACTATGTGGAATATCCATAATCCAGATGAAATATGTGGGATGGCCCTCTGCACTCTTTTTTTACACGGTGCAATCGATGAGTGGATAGAATTTCCAAGGCAGGTAAAAAGGTGTGTCACAGAGGTCATAATCCCCCCTCCCCCATCTGGACGAAGAAAATCCCCGTCAAAAAACATATTTTTCGTATAAATTACAATTGAAAAAAAATGCTTTATTATGACACGCGACTCTGCCCTCTAAATCGGGAACTGGATCCTCCCCTACTACAGGGTCAGTTAGTCAGCAATGCAAGTTTTCACATGTTATCTGAAATGTTTGAGCGCATGACTACTTCATCTGTCTGTGTCTTTTGATATTTCAATGCGTATGTGCCTTGAAGAGTGAGTGACATGGCTTCGCAAAAATCAATTCGCTTCAATTTTATTAGTAGCTTTTTCAGTCAAACACCCAATGTTGATAAAGATAATTGCTTCTGTGAATATAAACAACTATGCTTGTGGTTCCAAACAAAAATATCTGAAAGCAGAGAAGAAAATGTATTGTGTGACCTAAAAGCCCTTTTCATATTAGCTGTATTAGAACTTTAAAATAAATTTCCACTTATAATAAGTTACTTACATTCTCTATTTCCATCCCTGTGTCTGAAACTATGTGTGAAAGTTGGGGATCACTTATAAGTAAATGTTATGCAAAAACGGCCATGATGGAACTATGACGATATCGGCACTTCTGACATGCTTGTTTTTATAATACTTAATGGCCCTCCAGTAGGTTACAGAAACACATTCAAATTTCTTAAAACTGCGTTAATTGAGAAATGTTGGAAGTCCTACTTCCAACATTTTAAGCATATATCATCAGATATTAAATTTAAATGTTCTGTAACATCAAAAGTTGTAAACAGAATTATAGAAGAGCCCAGAAATCAATGAAATGATAAATGGGGTATGAAAAATATAACTTGATAATGTAACATTCTTTTGTTGTTATTATTTAAACATTTTCCTTTTCAGTGCTTCATATTAATAGGGGACTTAAAGACTTTTTTGATGGGAACGCAATTTGTAAAAATGTATTTTACAACAATTACTAAAATTGTATATAATTGATTTTACACTTTGTTGATGTATTTATGGGAATAGCATTAGTTATGATATAACATTAAAAATTGCTTCATTATAAGTGTTTTGTTGTAACCAGAATTTATATTATCAGTCTAGTAATGTTTGTACCATAGAAAACCTGTAGCTTAATTGTCATTGAAACTGGCATTGCTACAACAAAGTCTAACTGTAGTTTGGTTGCAGACAAATTTTAAGGTTCTGGATAGGTGTTGCAGATTGATACAAAAGTTTCTGCTACTGGGGTTAGCTTTGAAAACCACTTTAAGCATTCCAATCTAAAGAATATAATATGTCTTGTTAGTTCATTACACATATCATTTGATCTTTTCTGAATGCTTGATAAATGTATAAATTAATCATTGATGATAGTAGATAGTTAGAGGCATTGGTTCCGACATGAGCCTTCATATTAGTAATTCATTTCCAAGGTTATGAAATTGGATACCCTTAGTCAGATGTGATATTTAATAAAAACTCTAACTGTATGTGAATAATTTTTTTTATTATGTTGTCATAAACTTCATGGAGTAATTTCATTTTTATTCCTTCTTTCTAGGATTAATCATACTTATAGATGAAAATGCTACCCTCTGTTCTTCCATTGAATTCAGTAAAACTTCAAAAGCTACCCAACTCTATGAGGTAGAATGGAAGTAATATGGCTCTTTCTACACCCGCTGTTGATTTGTCTACTCAAGAAAAAAGCGGGATAAAAATCAAAAAGGAAAAAGAAGACGATGAAAGTGTTAAAGAAAAGAGCTCTACAGAAATCAACAAATTTATTGTCAGTGATCCTCAGTTATCTGGATTGCAATCTCGAAACATTACTATTACAGTTGCAACTTCACAGGCTGAAAAGGTAGCTGCTGCTCCAAAACCAACAGTTCAAATAACTCGCAAGCCACCACCACCACCTGAGAAGCAAAGTCCATCCAAACCAGATCCTCCACCAATTGATTACTCTAGCATATGTGGAGCTTTTGGATGGACGACCATTGGCCCAGTACATTTACCAGTAATCATGCGTGGTGAAGAAAAGTTTATAGCTGTGAGAATGTTTGAGAGTAAAATAGTTTTTGGTTATTTTCCAGATATTTTTCCTGCTGCAGTTTTTAGCTGTACAAATATCAATAGTTACTATATAACAATAAACGAAGCAAAGCTGCTCAATGAAGTAAATAGTGTTCATTGTGATTTTCAGTTTGGCTATAATGATTTTTCAACTAAAGACTATGTGGTCCGCCTTAAAGATGCCGTAGAACTTTTTGACTTCTTGGAATTTTGTCGTACAAAATTGTATGCTCAAGGCTCCAACTCTGCAATAAGTGATAAATGTGGATTTTTCTTAAATTATAAAATTCCTTTTGTTAAAAAGGGTACAAAAAAATATGTTTCTTTAAATACAATTTATTGTGATGGAGCCACACCTGCTGTAAGCAGTAGTGAAAGCATCACAAACTGGGACCTTGCCTATTTCAGATTTTTGAGTTGCTTTGCAACAGTCGATCTGAAAAAAGTTGAAATCAACATGCCTTTGTGTAATGTTGAAGATCTTGAAGTTGCATTGGGTGGTGTTCGTTTTAAAGAGGTGTCCAACTGGCCAGATATCCAATTTTCTTCCAAAGAGGAATGGGAAAGTTTTCTTCATCCCAGAACTTTGCAATGGGTACCTGAACCAGTTAAACAATCTTCCACCGATTCTGTTGAGGATCCAAAAAAGCTCAGGAAAAAACTTAATGAAATTCAAGATAAGGAAAGTATGCTGAACTCCTTTTTAGGGTTGAATAAGTTTCTGGATATCAATAATTCTCTTCCCAGAACTGCTCATGTGAGAAATGAATCTGCAAATGGACTGAACTTGCTTCAAGGCAGTGAAAAAGCTGGCTTATTCCCTGTGTCATTAGAGAACTTTTTAGCTACATCATCATCATGTAATTATCCATATCCTGTAAATTATAATCATTATAATAGTCACATTCAAACTCCTTCAGTTTTAGAATATGAAAGATACAGAAAATCTGATGGGAGTTTGTCTTCATTCTCATCTCGGAAACCAAGGACATTTCCTCCTCCTCCACCTCTTGTAAGATTAGGGAGCCCACGAGTGTCTTCTGTTCCTACAGATCAAGATGTGGTGCCAAAAACTGCTTCTTCGTTATTTCCATACATACCCACACCTTCAAATGCATCTGTTCCTCCTTGGTTAGCAAGAATATTAGAACCAGATTGGTTGCATGATGAAGAAAGTAGAACAGCTATGCAATCATCTGAGGGTCCCGAAAACTTATCAAGAAGATTAAGTGAAAATGATGCATGGTGCCCTACAACACTATCATCTAACATGACTGTTAATGGGGCTGGTTCCTCTAATATTGTGCGAAGCAATAGCAATCCTCTAGGAGTTATAAGAGAAAACTACGATCTAAGCCATGGGTCAATGTGTCGAGATGAAAGGTTATTACACCCCCATGGTGGAAGCCCAAGGCTGCTTGCCGGCCCTGGACCTCCACCTCATTATCCAACTCCACCACAGTCTTCTCCTCTTCAACCGTTGTCCCTGCTGGACTGTGCCACTGTACCAGGTTTCCCAGATATGTATGGAACAAGATTAACTCCGAATGGACTAGTGGACCTGTGTAGTCCTCCTCCATCTCCTGAGATGAGAACAGCATTGTCAAGTAGTCCAAGAAGCTCACATTTGTCCACTTATGCTTACCAGCCTCATATAACCCGCCTTGTGCAAGTAGACTCTCGATATGTACTGGCGATCAATATTGAACCGCTGAAGTACAACTCCCATCTAGCGGTTCCTATATCAGATGTGGTTAATAAGTTCCTTAGAGGCACTTCTGTACAGTCCTGCCAAATTATGTTAGAAACTGTATTTAGACTACATCTGTATGAATGTACCAGGTGAGTTCTGAAAAATTTTAATTATATTAAATTACAAGATTTTTATTTTTAAAAAAGGAGTGTTTTACATCAGTTTATGAAATCTAATGATTATAATGAGAATATGCATTAAAAGGCATGTTTTTCTTCTTGAAGCATGTCACTGAATATAGTAAAAAAACATTTTTCATAAAATTGCAATTGGCTCTTAGTATAATCTATATAATTTATGGACATTTTAGAACTTTAATCAGATATGTTTGTCCAACTTGTTATTGTAAAGGGTACAGCTTTGATATATGGCATCACTGGCGATAATTATTGTTTTGGTCACTTTTTTCAACAGCTTCAATATAGGACCCCATTGGCAATATTTTGTTTTGGCAACTTAACGATACAATGTTGGTTAGGCGACAAAAAGTCGCCAATACAATATTATCACCAGTGATGCTGTATATCAAAGCTGTTCCTTGTAAAGAGATAAGTTTTAAGTGGAACATAATTTTTTTGCAAGATCTTTGTATTTAGTTTTGCTTCAGCTGTGCATATTTTCTTCTTTTCATAGTTTTGATATTATCAACAGCAAAACTAGTATCAAGTGCTATTTATTAGGCCCAATATGTGACTGTAGTAATTGCAGAATTTAGGTTATTATTTGATTGATGTTTTGCTAATTGTAAAAATAGTATTAACAAAACATATATTACTTAACTAGCAGTACGTGCACAGCGTTGCCCGTGGAATCAGGACTTCAACAAAATGAGCGAAGGAGAAAAAAAAAAAAAAAAACGCTCACAATGACATGAAAAAGTTCTGAAAACAAAACAAAAGATACACATTATTGATTTTCCCGCTTATTTTTCTTCGCAATAATGACATTTCAACTGTAGCAAAGCAATACAGAGTACGTTAATCTGAAACAATATTAAAAAATAGCAATGTGAAAATGATTACTATACAGCAGGCAAAATATAAAATCGAATTCGAAAAAAATCGAAGTCATTCAATTGAAGGTTATGACTTCACCCTGCCACGTCAGCCAATGAAATTGCACGTAACGTTCTGGAGAGGTGGCTGCGGGAGGAAGCCTCGCTAGAGAAAAATATCTTGCAACTGAACAGGAAAAAATTAAGAAAAAATGGGAAAAGATATTTTAACCGTTCTTGTTTTAAATTCGACAGAACCATTGCAGTCATAAACTGAAAGAAATTGAAAATAATAATGTTATTAGAACGTTGGATGCAGCAAATTTAAAAACGAAAATAAAACTTCGATGGCAAAACTGACTATTTTTTAAGAAATTCTCAAAATTCAGTAAATTATGTTAAAAATTCAAAACTAACTTCATTAGAACGTAAATCGTATGCTCTTTTTGATGGTGTGTCTATTTTTTTCATACAATTATGCAAAACCATTCTATTTAGAAATTAGTGCAAAAAATCAACCAAAACAACACAAAACATTAAATAAAAAAAATTTCTAAATTAAATTTTAGAATTCCTGCTTCAAGGTGCATTGAGTCAACATTAAGACTACCTGTGTGCCAAATTTCAAGGCTGTAGGTGCGATAGATTCGTCTGACATCACACGCACACACACACAAACATTGCCTTTTATAAGTATAGATGTTTTGACTTTGTTTGAAATGTTTAAACTTATGAAATTTAATAATAATAATTATTCTTTTTGTGTCTTTCCATTATGTCATGTGTAAAAGTTTTGCAAAGTTATATTTGGTCATTTGTTAGCATTCAATGCTGGAGAGAGGGCTAGACTGCAATACTTTGAACATGTGAGAATTATATGTCATTGCTTTAACTTCTATAGCTGTATGAAACATGACATTTTTTTTTACACATATAGAATAGAATATTTTACATGCTGTACTTTGATTTATCAGCATAATTCTAAATAAGGATGTAACGAATATTCAGTCTGGCCGAATGCTAAACAGATGCTCAGCCAAATAAATTCAGGATTGTAATTTGTTAAAAACATGCTTTTAAATAGTTCAGAATTACATTTCAGTGCATTTATTATCAAAAAAAAAGAACTCGTAACATTTACTCAACTTTAAGTTGCATAGCACATCAGTGTATTAAATGATGTTGCACATTTGTTATTGTAAAGCTTGAAATTATGATGCAAAAACAAATTTTCAGCATTTTCAGAAGTCTATTCTGTTTTGTTTCATATAGCTTCAGAAAATAAATGCTCAATATATACTGTGCTTTCAGGAGCTGCAAGATATTTTTTTGCTAAATTAGCTGATCTTGTAATTTCTCTGCCTTTGTTTCCCACCAATTAAGTGGACACTGAATCCTAACTATTAGAAGTTCTTTATCAAAATAGGAATTTGCTTTTAACAATTTTAATTTATCCACTGAATTTTCTTTCGAGTTTGTCATTGTAATGTTCTTCAATGTTGACTCTTAATTTCTATGAAATAATCCCAAAAATGAAGAGGGTTTTTCCGTTTCTTATTATTAGGATTAAGGTATCTAAAATGTTACAAAAATACATCAAGGTATGAACATTTTTTTAAATATACAAATAATAAAAAATCAGTTTTATTAATCTTTAATTTTTTTCATTTAAAATTTGAGAAATATTTTATTTAAAAAGTGAGTATTCAGCCACTGAATATTTGGCCTATTTGACCTGAAATTTGGCTGAATATTCGGTATTTGGCCAAATCACTGTTCGTTACATCCCTATTTCTAAAGGGATTAACGTATATTTTTTTATTATAACTGTCTGTATCTCTAAGTGCTTATACATATATAATATATCCTATTTAATAGTAAATTTTTAATCTCTTTTAAAAATAATTAGTTACAGTGTGTACTTCTTTAAAATATTAGTATTCAAAGCGAGATTGATATGGAATTATTTTGAAATTTAAAATTAATCTTAGCCCTAAAAGTATCTATAGCAATTCAAATTATCAGACAATAATATGTAAATCTATGCTTATGAATAAGCTTCAAAATATCTTGCATACTATTCATTTTGTTTAAACAGTTTGTTATGGATAAGCTTGTAAATTAAGTTCTCAATGAAATAAATTAAAAATTTATTAGTTTCTACAACATTTTCTAGCTTTAAGCTATCAGTGATTTGACTAAATGTCATAAACATGTTTTATGTACGCAAAAAACGCCTGCTTCATGTATGAGATTCAGAATTACCATAAATTTAGTTCAAGGTGCTACAGAAAAATTTATCATTAATGCATTTTTTCTGTATATTGAAAAACTTACTTTTAAAAAAAAAATTCAAATATTTGTTAGTTTACTTCATGGAATATCTCATTATGCTGATAAACTAAGCAATGAGATAAAGCTGTATTTCCCATTTTAGGTTCACATTTCTTCTGTGGATAACTTTTAACTTCATGTGTTGCATTTGTACTACTGGGTAAAGTAGGCTTCTGTAAAACCTATTAAAAGCTGTACCCTTCTTAAAATGGCATAAAAAGTGTGCCTTTGTAGATAATTTAAGTCAACAGATTTTAAATTTTAACTCACACTTTTGGACATTGAAACTTTAAGCAGAAAACTTGCATGGATTAAGAAAGATTGGTATTATTGCAGTGGTCACAAGGATGAATGATTCTTCTTCCTCCAGTCACCTTCTTTATTTTGCTATTTTTGTTTTCTTTCATGATAAGAATGAAAAACATACATTCTGACTAGAATTTTTCATTTAAAAAACTCAATTGGTAGCTTAATATTGACAGCATTATTCTTATAAGAAAAAATATTAATTTACATGTTAGAGCTTAAATTAACTCTTCCTTCCTCTTTTCAAATTGTTCCTATTCGTTAGAGTTTGAAAATAATAGTCATTCTGTGAATTGAAATGTTCTTAAGGTTATTTATTACATAGTAGTTATTATTTATTTCCATCAAAAATATTGAATATTTTTCTACATCATAAATTCCTAAACATTCTTTACCAAAAAAACCTTCATTCAAGTGCTGTATGAATTTATAATACTGCCTATTTGATGAAATATATGTACTGTTACTGCATTCTGTTTTGTGCAAATTGCAGAGACATTTTTTATTTCATGGGTGATATAATTATTATTTGAATTTTTGACCAACAGAGCAATCTAATAATGCAGAATATATAGCTACTAAATTTCCCAGAATAGCATAACAGTTTATAATAGCAAAGACTACATCAGACTTTTATTATAAGAATTTGATAAAAAAAAAAAAAATAATGCATCATTGCTGATTTTTCAGGAGAATTCATTGTGAAGCTAATGAAAATTACCTACCAATCAACAGTATCCAAACCAAACCATAACAAATTATTTGAAAGCAAAGCAGAAAGGTTCAGTAAATAAAACAATTGAAGTTCCTAAAGCTGAGAAATAATAATAATTCCTAATAAATAATTATTTGGTGAATAATTTTTCAACTTAGTTGTAGATTTTAGTTAAGTTAGATTAACCTCCTGTTTTAAAGTTACACAAAGGCTACACTGGGACAGACTTTATAATTTTCAATTATGTTTAGGTAGTGATGATGACACCTGAGCTACATAAAATGAGGAAACTTCGTAAATTTTCAACTTGATTGAATATAATAGGTTGAATTATGTAATAATTAAAAATTAATGATAAAAGCTATAAAAATTGAAGCAAACATGGATTTAACTAAAATCTGTTACACACTGACGAGCCAAAACATTCTGACCATCCCCACATTTTTCAATAAACTCGTCTGGATGACGTGGAGGGCACGTGGTTAAGTGAGAATGGTATTTAACTGCTGCTGGAGAAGGTAAATAATCATTCTTGCACTTACTTTTGCGAGTCATACAAAAGGCTGCTGATCTAAGCGAATTTGATAGAGGGCAGATCGTAATGGCCCGAAGGCTCGGAACGAATATCACTGAAACTGCACAATTGGTGTAAGGTGTTCACGATCTGCTGTTGTTAGTATTCATGCAAATTGGATAAATGACGGTGACACCAGCAGTAGACGCCAAGGTGTTGGTCGTCCCGCTTGGTAAAGCAAAATCGCCACTAGGCATTAGCTCAGCTAACAGCCCAATACAATGCAGGTCGAAGCGCAAGTGTTTCGGAACACACAGTTCAGTGGACACTGTTGGATATGGGACTGTGCAACAGACGTCCCACTCGTGTGCCTCTGTTGACCAAGCGTCAGTGTCAACTATGCCTACAGTGGGCCCAGGAATATCAAGACTGGACCATGGATGATTGGAAGAGAGTTGCCTGGTCGGATGAATCCCTATTTCTCATTCATCACGTTGATGATCGTGTCAGTGAACAGTTGCTCCTCTCTTGTACAGCAGATCATACACAGGCTGGTGATGGTGGTATTATGCTTTGGGGATGTTCTCATGGGCGGCTCTGAGACCCGCAGTTGTGGTAAAACAGACCATGAAAGCTGCGAACTATCTAAATATCATTGCAGATCAATTGCACCCTTACATGGCGTTAGTCTTCCCAACTGGAAATGGAATCTTCCAGCAGAACAACGCCCCATGTCACAAGGCTTGGATTGTGTTGGAGTGGTTTGAGGAGCATACTGATGAATTCCACTTAATGTCCTGGCCACCTAACTCGCCGGATCTTAATCCGATGGAGCACATTTGGGATGTCATGGAGCAGCGATTCAGAGCTCAAACACCATCATGTCCCAATATCTCGAAACTTTGCGTGACCACTGCATAGACATTCGGAACGCCAAGGAAAAAGTAAAACAAAATCTCAGAATATCAATCAGCTCAGAGCTCAAACACCACCATGTCTGAATATCTCGACTTTACGTGACCGCTGCTTGGACATTTTGTACAACCTATCTCCAGTCATGTACCAAAAACTTGTGGCATCTATGCCCAGGCGAATTGCAGCTGTTTTGAAGGCCAAAGGAGATGCAATGCACTATTGAGTAGGTGGTCTAATGTTTTGGCTCTTCAGTGTATATGAGTTGCAGCTAGAAAACAGAATCTTACAAATGAATTAATGTTTTTCATAATGACCATTTCAACATTCTCAAATGGCAGAAAATGATTTTGAGTCAAATGTAAAATTTGGCAACTTTCAGTATATAAAATGCTTTTGTACAAAGTATGTATAAATGTAATGATTCCAAAATTGCTTTTAGGACTCGGGAGGTCTAAAGCGTGGAGATTCATCAAAATCTTGAGTTCGAATTTTTTGACAATTGCAATACTTTCTCTTTGTATACGAGAAAGTATAAAAGCAAAGGCAGTTGAAAGGAATGCTAATCACATAAAATTGTTGGGGTCTTCTTAAACAATGTATGAAATTTTTATATTGACATATTTCTTTTTAGCTTGGCAAATTACAGATATTCTTTAAGAAAATTTTTAGTTTATTTTTACATTTTCTCCATTTAAAATATTTCTTAAAAATGGTTACCAATTTGTTGTTTTTTAATTTTTTAAAGTCCAAAATCGGTTTAATTACTTATTAAAAAGTATTGTTGTAACATTTTTTGTGTTTATAAGAAGTAGTGTATGGACTATTTATTTTGCTCATTTATTCATAATTTGCTTCTTTGTTTTAGGTTGTCATAACTTAAATGAATTTGATATTGAAATGAAATGAGATTCAGAAACTTAATAAATTTTAAGTTTTTAAACTTAAAATTCTGCTTGAAATTTACTTTGAAGGTTAATGTGGTATGTATAAGGTCTCAAAACAAAAGAAATTAAGGACCATAGGATTTCCTTTTTGAATTAACCTATTTCTCCAACACTATGAAATATTTTATTATATTTACCCCTTTCAATTCCTAAAATAACCATTTTTCTCAATTTGAACATTAACCCATTGACTGCTTACTTGCTGCTTTCAAAGGTCAATGAATAAATATTGAAAAATAACTCATTCATACCTGTATGTTTCCATAAACTCTTTATGTAATTTGAAGTTAATTTTTCACTGAAGTAAATTTTCTTCCTTTTTCCTTTTCAGTTTGCAGCAAGAAGCATTTGCCAAGCATAATTTTTCCATTTTACCCGGTAGCAAGTTAGTATTACTAACAGACTTAAGGAACTGCTTATATCAACTGAAATTTCTGCTGCTTGAAAGAGAGAAGCAAACTGAAAAGCAGTGCGACATTGGAGCATCAGAACTGCCTACAAAGCGATGGTGTAATAACGCTCGTGAATGCTGAACATTTCACCATTCCTTGTGCCACTGGCAGTATTTTTTAAGAAATAATTTTAACATTTTGTTTTTACATCAGCTAGAAACCAAAAGTTTGAATGAATCTCATTTTTCATTTAGTTCTTTTCTCCCTCATTTGTAGACTGTGAAGGCATGTTTACTTTGCAGCCAGTGGCAGATGTGTGTGTAAATCCCATCTCATATTTTAGAACCACCATTGTGTGCAAATTTTAATCTATTTTTTCATGTTATCTATTATGTTAAGACTGCATTTACTGTATATAGATGTGTTAGTGTTGTTAATGCAGAAAACGAAAGTAAATTAAATATGTTGTGATTATGACTTTCATTATCTGTGTTTCATTTTTACTTAAATATATTTATAGTATACAAACAAAAAAATTTACAACTTAAAAAGAATCATTCTCATTAACTGTGACTATTTATGCACAGAATGTCCATTTATCAGAATTAACCTATCAATCACTATTAATGAAGTTCTTTTGAAAAATAATTCAATTTTCTATGCTGAGCAGTTATCAATTTATACTGATCATTTATCTCCCCTCTCCATCAATCAATATTTTTAATAAATTCTAAAACTGCCTTGTTTTTAATTTGTTCTCCAACATTTTTTCTTCTAATTTAAAATTAAAAGAATGCCTTTCTCCGAGTCAAAGTATTAAATACATTCAAGATAAAGGCTACATCAGCATTCAAGTCAGCTTTTAGAATGTATTTAAATTGTGCTTGAGATGAGACTGCAAAATTGTATAATCAATTGTAAACTCTCCTTGGTGCAAGTGTATATAGTGTTCCATAGCAGCAAATGAGAGTTTAAAGTGGGGGTAAAAAAAGTTTATAGACAGGTAAAAGTATAGGAATATGGGGGAATAGAAAACAAAGTTTTAACATTTAGCTAGCTTTCTCGGAAAGTACTGCTTTTTTATTATTCCTAATTTTAGGCAGTTAAAATGAAATAAAAATTCAATTTTACCTGCAAAAAGTGGGGGACGCCCCCCAGATTGTCATTACTGATAGCAGACCTGCCAACTCTCCCACTTTTGGCAGGAGTCTCCAGCTTTTTAACAAATTCTCCCGATTCCCTCCTGCTTTTTAGTATTTTCAAGAAATCGGAGCAAATAAATAGTAATAATAAAAAAAAGCAGTAAAAGAGCGACGAAAGAAAAATCCAGTGCTTGCCGCAACCACATTCTATTCAAAATTCGAATGTGTGATGTCATTCCCCTACAGATTCTTCATTAGCTCTTTGCCACTGTATCATGTCCAAGCATGTCGACTAGTTTTTGATTATCGCCATGAGTTTTTGGCGCATGCGCTGCTTTGACTGTTTAGCGTGCTAGGGATAATTTATCTCTTCTGCCTATCTTGTTGTGTTAGGGTGTCGCCAATATATATATTTGTTGTGCATTTCTTTTTCCGCCAGTCAAGATCTGATGTCATCAAAAGAATATAAAAAGAAATAAGAGACTGTATTTACCAAGGCCTATTCCAAGGAATATTAGTCTATTATCGCTTTGAAAAAAGATAAATTGTATGCATTTTGTACCATTTGCACGTTTCAGTTTTCAATTGCTTCCAGCAAAATCTGCAACAACTTTTTCTCGAAAGGAGTAAAAGTACGTCATCATGTAATTTGTAGGTAGGCCTTATTTGTAAGTAGAACTCGACTGTAAATATGAAAAAAACTATAATCAAGAAATATATATAGGTAAGTCAATAATTTATATTGGTAATACTATCCAGATATAAAATATGTATGGAAGAGTGAGGACTAAAAAAACTGATCAGGTTATTTTAAAACCCAGCTAAGCAATTTTAAAAAATCAATACATTTTATTTATTGTGTAAAAAATAAAATTTTGAGAAAAATATAGCAAAAATAAAAGATCGTCTCATTAGGCCCCCTCCGCTGTATTTGTACATGAGTTAAAGTAAATGTTGGCCCTGCTGCGCATGTGTGATTGTGTATGTATAATTGAAAATGCCTCCTTTTTCAAATCTGGAGGTTGGCAGGTCTGCTGATAGTGATACCATACAATATGTAAAACTTCATAATTTATTCTGAAATTATGGGTCCATATTTAATAGCTAATTGTTCATACATCTGTATCTGCTCTTTTGATACAGATGGCTTGATATGTTCTAAAGCTTCCAAAAAATGTTCTTCTGTTATATATTCTGCATTCTCCATACCTTGTCTCAGTACATTCATAGCAGCCTATGAAAACAAAAATCAGATTTTTCTTCAATAATAAATTTCACAGCATGTTTCTGTAATGTTTCAAAGCAACAAGAACATATTTACTTTCAATCTGATACTGAAATTTTATTTCATATAACAATGACAGGTGAAAAAGGTATATTAAATTCCATGGATAATAAAGCATATATATACATAAATTGATTCTTGAGTTTAGAAAACTTACAGCATAAGTGGAAAGTCTAACATTTGTAGTAAGTCGGCAAAAATTATATATATTTGCGTTTGATCAGGACTTCTGAATTTATGCATACAGACAAGTTTGTCACCAAGAGACTCACAGGTATCTCTGTTTGTTGATGATAAAAAAAAAAAAAAAATTGAATATTGATTAAAACATTTAAAGGTCTCTCCCCTAAAAATATTTCTCAGCAGTATGTAGCCAAAGCAGAGATATTTTACAATTCTTTAGAAAACCACTACAAAAGAACTGTGCACTACATTGCAGTGGATGGATGCAGCCTACATATCTTGTCATATGTGCTTTATGCACATTATCATCAATTTTCTTCCTGTGCCAAGAAGTGCAGTCACTCTCTCTAAAAATCATTCCAACATCAAGAATGCGTAAAGCTGTGCAGTGCACTTGAAAATGTTACATCTAAACATATTTAGCATAATCAAAATATAGTGCCAGCAGAATATCAAAATATTTCATATCAAATCCAACATTGTGCACAATTTTATATTAGCCTGGCTTCTCTGGTTTAAAAGGACTTTTTTCAAAGCTTACATTTTATAGTTTTATGGCCCTTTTAGGTTATATGAAAAGTTGCACACTGCAGTTTATATGCATATTTTTTAAAACAAAAATTTTGAAACCAAGTGCATACATATCAGTATTGTAGAAAAATGCTTCTTTAATTGTGGATTGCAACTTCGTATGGATCTTAAAGCATTTGCTAACAAAAATAATTAATTCAGTTAAAAAAATGTTTTTAAATTTTGCTAAGTACTGATTTTTAATTGAGTTTCCTTTTAGTAATTATTAATTGGATACAGGTATGCAGTCAGGAACCAAATCCAAAATAGTGTTTCCAATCTGTTCTGTTTGAGGGAGATTTCTTTTAACAAAATGCCTGTTGAATGCATCCCAGGCATGCTCTATGAAATTTAAGTTCAGGGAATTCACAGGCCATATCACATATTTAATAAATTTCACTAATAACATAGAAGGCACTTCATTTGTCTCCTATAGATGTCAGCACCACAGAAAAAGACAAACACGGCCCAACTGAATCTTAGTGCAATACTACTACGATATTGTTATTGTACCTATATCAAAGATTTAGAAGAGTGTACTGCCATCGTGCATAATGTCTGCCCACACCATTACTTCTCAGCCATAATGACTAGCCTCATGAACACTCTAATGATAATAAAGGAATTCCCCTTTTCTCTCCACACTAGCTGGTGTTCAGAATCACTTTTAAGATGATGTATTGGGATTCATCAGAAATTACAGTTAATGATCCCAGTGAATCAGCAACTGTAGTTATTGCCATTACCCCAAGCCCATATAATCAGGTCGGCCTTTAGCCGATTGGACCAACTTCTCCAAATAGGGCAAAGCACAAGAGTGCAATGTACTCAAACTTATTCAAATTAAAATCGAGTATAATTTTGATTTAAAAACATTATCCTCAGGAAATTTTTCATGATTTTAAAATCATATACAAACCAATTCTTTCTTGGAGCCGGCTGACTGTTTCAGAAGTTGAAAATTGTAATTTTCTTTATAGGTTTCTGTGTTTTCGTTAGTTAAATACATCCGTACTATGTGTTCCTCAGGGATCATGAATAAATAACTTTATACAGCTCTTAATTGCTCTACAATGCATCAAATCATAAAAGCAAAAAAAATATTTCTTGAATTTTTATAAAATTTAAGTTTTAAGTTATTATTTCAAACTTATTAAAAAATTTTTTAAAATAATTATTTTACTTATTAAAATTTCATATTGTTTATTTACTTATTATATATTATTTATTAAAACTTAAATATATCGGGATTATCCAAAATATTTCCATTTTGGCTCCGCATTTAGTAAGGCCGGTCCTGCATATCTTTCCTAACTATGGTGTGCTGCCAGAGGAATGCATGTTAACAACCTTCCACATATATAAGGCAACATAATTTAAGCATTAAAAGATTATTCTGGCATGGGCTGCTAATGTATGCCAGCTTGATTAAAATTATTCTCGTGCAATAAATGTTTAAAAAGTTATTGATGGAAAAACTGTACAGAAGCATAAAATTTTTCCTTAATTTCTAATTAACTCAAAATTTAATTAATTTTGCACTTTGAAAAGTTAACCACAGTTTTTCTGTTGTTTTGAAGAGCAAAATTTATCAAGAGTGGACAAAAACACACAAACTGTGTACTTTATATAAAGAGATGAATTTGAAAATTTTTACGTATCAGAAAATTTTATTTCATTCTTTGGTTGATTCAGAAAAAATAAAAAAAACTAAATTGTACTTTGAAATTCTTAGAACTTTACTTACCATATTACAAAGATTTTTTAAATCTGCTCCAGTATAATGTTCAGTTTTGTCTGCTAAATCTTTAAAGTTAATTTCTTTCAAAGGCATGCCATTTGTCAGTGTCTCCAGTATTGATTGCCTCTCCTAAAAAGTTACAGTTTATATGAAAATCATTTTAAGTAAACAAAACATAGAAAATATATGTATTCATTCAGATAAACTATATTTGAATTGATAAGAAAGTAAATTCATCGTCTAACGGTTTAGTTATATTCAGATTCAGCAAAATGACAAGTGAATTGCTACATTTACTCTTTACATGTTATACTTCTAAATGAAATATTCATCATATTACAATTATGAAAACTCATGTATGTTATAAATAAGATACACACAAAAAAAGATATCTCCAGCTGCTCATTTTATTTACTAGAAACTGTGTCAATGATTTAAAAAAGCATTCTTAATTACTTTAATATAAAAATTTAATTTTCCATCTTTTAATTAAAAAACCATATTTACATTTTTTTCTGCTAAGTACAACAGCTATTTTAGATTAATTATAACCAACATCTCCAGAACTTTAAATCAGTTAAAGGGTTACCATGATACTTAAAAGGGTTCATTCTAAGTGAATAAATTTTTTAAAAAAGAGAAAAACCTCAAAATAAATTTTCTTTGAAACTATAGAAAAAAGGGAGAATAACCATTATGAAAATTTTAATAGATAAAAGAAATTGTCAATTAAATAAAAATAAAAAGTATATAAAAATGATATTCCACAATTTTTAATTACCTAGTTTTAAGTAAGAACAAGTAAATGAACCTTGTTCTACACTATTAATTTACACTAAAATTAAAAACTTCACTTTTCTATTACAGAAAAATAGGTTATTTAGCATATAGTATATTTAAATAGTAAAACTATTTCTTTTCCTCTTTTTGTTTTATAAAATTTTAAAAATGTATTCGAAGATCTTTTTTAAAAAATTGAAAATTTGTCCTAGTTATTAAAAAAAATGACTGAGAACTTGGTAGTGCTCATGTTGCAAAAGCATGTAAAAATCTTACTTACATATTATTTAACTTTTCTCACTTTAATTTTTACTGGCCAGTGTTATAGAACAAGGTGTACGATTGTGACAAATACTAACTTTAATCAGTATAACCAATTATATTAGTTAACATACACTATATGCCCAAAAGTATCCGACACTTGCAGATTTTCACATTTTTTTGAATTTCTCCGGAATGGTTTAATCGACTACCTTCAAACTTGGGACATGTAAAGAATAGACAATAACTCACATTTTACATTGAGGATTCGGTCCTGAGGACAATTAGGGGACCGTCTACAAACTAATGAAGACAAAAAGGTGTTTGGCCCACCCCACTTCACAGAATACCGATAACAAGATGAAACTTTCAGAAATGGTAACGTTTAATGTGCATAATATTTACAGGAATTTTCGAAAACTCAGCACAAATATTTGGGAAGATATAAAGATTTTCTTAAAAAATCTCAAATTTTTCCACCTGTTTTTTGCATATAACATGCAGAGTTTTCTGTTATATTATACGAAACTAGAAAAGATGACAATATGTTAGAAAAGCATTTGTGTAAAACTTTGGAAAAGAATTGTTGAATATTACAGAAATTATGAGCATTCTTAGTAAATAATGTTTTACTGCGCATGCGCGAAACATAGTGTAATTTTTCTTTCATAACTTTAAAGCCAGATATATAGGACAACTTATATAAAAATATTCAGTTCAATATCATTAGTATTCAGAAAGATATCGGCATTACAACGAGCAGAATTTTAGCTCCTGTCGAAGAGAAGCTAAAAGATGAGGGGTTGTACTCAAATTGCTATTTTTTAAACTTATATATTTAAATAGTTATATTGAATTGTATAGTGGTTAGAATTTGCTGAATACCCATGAAGACTTATCAATTGCGTGCATAACTTAAATTCGAGCTAATTACGCACTATAAATAATAAAAATTGTATTACTTTAATTATATTATTTACAGGATTATTAAGAAGTTACATATTACAATTTTACGTCCAAACGATATTTTTAAATATATTTATTTTATGGCGAACCGATTTTTTATCTAATTAATTTCTTTTCTTAAAATATTTTAATAATTCTACATATTTTTTTTTTATTCGTTACGAATATTAGATGTGTTCATGGGTATTCAACAAATTCTCACCACTATACAATTCAATATAACTATTTAAAGATATAAGTTTAAAAAATATCAATTTGTGTACAACCCCTCATCTTTTAGCTTCTCTTCGACAGGAGCTAAAATTCTGCTCGTTGTAATGCCGATATCTTTCTGAATACTAATGATATTGAACTGAATATTTTTTATATAAGTTGTCCTATATATCTGGCTTTAAAGTTGTGAAAGAAAAATTACACTATGTTTCGCGCATGCGCAGTAAAATATTTACTAAAAATGCTCATAATTCCTGTAATATTCAACAATTCTTTTCCAAAGTTTTACACAAATGCTTCTCTAACATATTGCCATCTTTTCTGTAAGTTTCGTATAATATAACAGAAAACTTTGCATGTTATAAGCAAAAAACAGGTGGAAAAATTTGAGATTTTTTAAGAAAATCTTTATATCTTCCCAAATATTTGTGCTGATTTTTCGAAAATTCCTGTAAATATTATGCAGATTAAACATTACCATTTCTGAAAGTTTCATCTTGTTATCAGTATTCTGTGAAGCGGGGTGGGCCAAACACCTTTTTGTCTTCATCAGTTTGTAGCAGTCCCCTAATTGTCCTCAGGACCGAATCTTCAATGTAAAATGTGAGTTATTGTCCATTCTTTACATGTACGAAGTTTAAAGGCAGTCGGTTAAACCATTCCGGAGAAATTCTAAAAAATGTGAAAATCTGCAAGTCTCCAGATACTTTTGGGCATATAGTGTATTTGCAGTTAGTTTAAACTTCTAACCAAAGATATGTATATAAGAGACACAAGTCTCCAAAGAAATGATTTGTAGATCCCAAGGAATCACTTAAATTACAAGTCAACAAATTTCAGAAACATGCGATACATGAGCATGCAGATGTGCTTAAAGTGAAGTCTGTCTCGAGGCTTACGACTTCTTTTCCATCCATTACATTCCATCTAGACATCCTTGATTGATCTTCCAATTTTTTCATGGAAAGAGACAGGATAAAAATATTAATAATAATAAGCAGGATTATAAAGGTGTTACTGAACCTCTGGTGTCTTCATGTATTGATGCCTAGTGGTCCTTGAATAAAGATGAAAAGCACAAGAAAGTAGGACATCCACAAGGGCAAAGATGAGTAAATTAGTTATAAAACTAGTATCAGGATAAAGTTCGTTGTTACAATGTATAAAAACCAAGTGCCTCTATAAAAAAAATTCTATGACCTTATAATGCCAAACATTTAATTTTGAAACTGTTCCTCATTGCTGGTATGATAATATTTCATCAGAGGGATGACAAGAAATAGTAATTCAAAATGAAGAGAAAAATACGAAATATAAAAAGAACAAAGTATTTCACAAACTCATTTCATATAACATAAATTACAGATTCTCATTTAAAAAAAAAGGAAGCTCATCATTCTCAAGAAAGAAACTGAAGTTTGCCAGTTCAATTGTATTGATTGCAAACAAGTAGTTAATGTTAACAACATTTCTGACATTATCAACATCCCAAGAAATAGTTTAATTAATGAATGATGTAAAAAAAAATATTTTTTAGTGCACAGCAAATTGTCATAATTATATATTTTGTTTGTTTCTTTATTTCTTATTAACAAGAATTTTGAACTTAGTTTTATAAATTAATAATCATTTTAATTAAAATTCCTCTTTGCAAACATATCATTCTGATTTGTTTGCATAGGTGACATAAAGAATCTGTTTTCAGTAAGAATTATTTAAAAAATCTTCCGAAATTTGAACTTACTTCACAGTTTGGTGCAGGAACATACAAAATTATGTCAAAGCGACCGGGTCGCAATAAGGCAGCATCAATGCAATTTGGTCTGTTCGTTGCAGCAACAACTATCACTTCATCATGTGAATGTTTCTTACTTGAGGTATCCTAAAAATAATCTTTATTATAGAAACTGTTTGTGGTGATTCGAATTCTTACTTTATTGTATTAAGCTTTTGGTATTATTTACTTTTTTCTTTCTTTGCTTTCACAAACTGATTACTTGAATACTAAAACAGTATTCAAGTTTTACTTTATTGAATTAATCTTTTGGTATTATTTACTTTTTGTTTGTTTGTTTAGTTTTCACAAACCGACTAGTTGAATACTAAAAGCAGCTCTTGAATGTTTTTAAAAACTTACAGCCCTACTATTGATAAAATTCTTACAGTTTTGATTACACTGTTTAAATTAATTCAGGATTTATATATTATATATAATATAGCTATAAAGGCACATACTTTGAGGAAAGCATCACCACAAAAGTACTTTTACAAAATCGTAATCAAAACGAAATATTTTGGTTTCACATGAGACTAAAATCTGGAGTGACAAAATGATGAGTTAAGCTGGTAATTATTGACCAAGCTATTCAGAAGAGCACAGTAATTTGTTTTTGTATCCTTGTTAGTAATGCAGTGGACGCCGCTAATAGTGATCACTTTGGGTCCAATCTAAAGTGATTGCTATATCTGAATGATCAGTATATCAAAAAGGACTTAAAAATAACACAAATCTATATGTATACAAGGATAGAAGAATAAACAGAAATAGAATAATTATAATTAGAATATTATAATATTATAAGTAAAATCATACATATTTCATTTTTTAAGCTTTCATAAAGAAGTTATCGAGACTAATGTGTTTTTTTTTATCAAGCATTCGTTGGATAAACCGTTCAATATGAATAATGCTCATTGAAAGGTTCAGCACGGTATTGGACTGATCTTCTTACAGTGCGAAGAGTTTGCAGAGTTTCTTGGGCCGATGGTGGCTCATCGTCATTGTCCTCAAGCTCTATGCCGCCATCTCTTCGATTCATCCATGCTTGACAGATTGTTTCTTCTGTAGTTTTTTCAGCAGTATCCAAATTTACATCAACATTGATACAGGCCTCATAATCTTCATCGGAAAGGTCAGCTGGCTTTTCAATGATATCAGGATTATCTTCCTGTTTGGTCCTGATGAAACCTCCATGGCGAAAGCAGTTTCTTATGGTCACATCAGAGACTTGATACAAGGGCTTCTTTACGAAGTGCAAGGCTTCTAGCAAACTTATTTTCTTAGCGATTTCACTGACACGTAGTACCAGTTCCATCCAAGCCCGTGTCCATCACATTGATTAAGTTTCCTCACATTTCAGATCTAGAACGTGTCTTCAGAGTGCGGATGATTTCCTGACCACATGACTGGATAAGGGATGTCGTATTCACTGGTAGGAAAACAATCTTAATGGGCTTTAAATTAAGATCAATCGCATGAGCAGTGCAGTCATCTACAAGCAATAAAATGTTCCTTTTTAATTGTCGGTCCCATTCGGTAAGCCAATCTGAGAAAAATTCTTGAGTCCATGCATTGGAATTTGCTTTCTATTTGACTGGTAATGACTTAATCCCTTTAACCCTTTCGAGTTAATTTGTTTCGCAGTGAAACCACACATTGAGCATTTTTTTACTGACCATGGGCGAAACGTAGCGTAATTTTTCTTTCATAACTTAAGAGCCAGATATATAGGCCAATTTATATAAAAATTCCTGTTCTATACCATTAGTATTCACAAAGATATCGGCATTGCAAGAGCTAAAATGCTTTTGATCTCCAAGAGAAACAAAATGATGAGGGTTCTTGCGCAAATTGGTATTTTTTAAAATTGAATATTCGAAAGTAATATTGTAGTTTATGAAGGTTAAATATCCTGAACACTCACGTATACTTATAAATTATATATGTAATTTAAATTGCATTTAGATGATAACTTTATTAGGAGGGAAAATAGCCCATTACTGCTCATTGGTTTTACTGTGAAACCACAAATTTATTGAAAATAAAAGATGCTGAATCTTTTCCCTTTACATATTTATGATCAGCTACATGTCTAATACTCATTTTTGAAATAAATGAAGTAATTTTCAAAACGAAACATGTAGTGAACTTGAAAAGGTTAAAACATCGCGGTTTTTTACTTTTGCCGATGACCAGCAATTCTGTTTTCTCGCTAGTCATACTTGCGCAGCACAAAACAGTTACATATGCTCTACATGTTTTCGCTATCTTTATTTTTTCAGCTTTGAAAACGTGTGTCCTCAGATAGAGCTCTGTAATCAAGTCCCATCTCGCCTGCGTCAAAAATATCTGATGGTGAATATTCAGTGATCAAACGCAGCCAATCTTCTTCGATCCATGCCTTAGCTGCTCCTTGACCGGCATCACCTTGTTCACCATGCGGTTTCACAAAAGTAATGCTCTCTCTTTTCTTCCACCTGTGAAACAGCCCTCTGAAGCTTGAAAATCTTCTTTGCCCATTTTTTATTTTCTCGTATACGAAGTATACAAAGAGAAAGTATTGTAATCGTATAAAAATTCGAACTCGAGATTTTGACGAATCTCCACGTTTTAGACCTCCCCGATTCCGAAAAACAAAATTTTGGAATTATGTCTGTCCATCTGTGTGTATATATATATGTCTGTGAACACGATAACTCGAAAACTATTAGAGCTACGGGGATGAAATTTGGTATGTGGTCTTTAAACATAATTTGTAGGTTTCTATCAAATTTTGGACAAAATCCGTCAACGGGAAGTCTGTCTGTCTGTATGTTCGAGGTCATGCGAACGCTATAACTCAAAAACTTGAAAAGCCAGATGGATAAAATTTAATACACAGTTTTATCGTCATGCATGCAGGTCCGTATAAAATTTTGGGCCAAATCCGTCAAAGGGTTGACTGTCTGTAGGTTCGTATAATTTACTTTTGAAGAGAATCCTTCATCTCCACACGCATGTGTACTGCTTACCTCTGTTCCCGTAATACGGTCATCTTGGCTCACCGCCAAATTCTTCTCGAATAAAAGTGAATTAATTATGGAGTGTTTTCTTTTAATTTTTCTTTCACGCCGAAACATTTTCAAGAGTTGCATATTTGATTGCGGTTAGTTTTATTTTGTATATTTCGTAATGCATTTTTTTCTGAGTGGATTTTGCAATATTTTTACTCTGACAGAACGAGAGTAGTTGTTAAAAGTAAAGTAATAAAGTAACAAACCAAAATTAGTGTCAATTAATTCATCCGTTCTGTTTTTCATGCTTTTTTAATTTTTTAAGCACTCTGCCAATGTGCATGATATTTTCAACTACAACTATCGGTAGTAAATTTGTAACAATCAGATCGGAGATATTGCTGGCAAGCTAAAAGGCTGCTTAGATGTGTGCAAATCTTTTAGTAACTTACATTAGATAATTGAAATTTGGTATGTGGTCTTCTAATTTATCCATGCGGTGGGAGGGGAAACAGCACCTTTTTGGGGAAGTATACGAGAATGTTTAGGGGAGGCCACTCCCGCTGGTTTGGTAAGTCTTCGGACTTCTGTCGATGCAGTGGCCCACTAAAACGAGCGTCATTTGCTCTCACTTTGAGAAACCACTCCTTCAACACATCTTCCACGTCCTCATCCTCCCCGCATCGCTTTCGTTTACGCATCAAATTGTCATTCTTCTGGACTGCAGTTTCAATATCTCTTCTAAATTTTAACAATGAATTAAGCAATGGTTGGGAAATGTTCAAAATACCCGCAGCCTCCCGCCGACTTAATTAGGGAAGTTGATCACACTTTCTTAGAAGATCGCATTTTCTTTCAAGCTCAACGTGCGACGTTTGCTGATCGTGAAACTGACAATGTTCTCTATATCTAGTGATAGCCGATAGATCACTGAATAGAAGGCAGAACACTGTAGAGGGAGAGGATGGGTCTATTGGAGACAACGATCCAGAAAAACCAGTTCTTAATGCCCTTGACCCTTCCGCTGGCCATGGTCTTTCCCGCCTGACCATCGCGAATTGATCACTACAAGCAAATTGTTGATCACTATAACCGGCGGATTTTTTATGTATTTAGATACAGGAGATCCGTTCCACGCTGTTTTCATCAGTATAACTGATTGATAATTATATCTGTGATCACTATAAGCGGTGTCTACTGTACAGTAAAAATCTCTACAGTTACCACCCTCCGTTCCACGGAAAATTGGCTGCTCTAATGGGGTTTCATGTTTGGAAGTACAAAACATGCATTTAAACAAGACCTAATTCGTACAAACTTGAAATCTGATAAAGAAAATTTTAAGAATCATCTAAAGCAGTGGTTCCCAACCTGTGAGCCTTGGATATGCATTAGTGGGCCATGGAATGCAAGTCAAGAGACACTCGGGGGAGCTTCAAGAGTCGTCACTCGGTTTCTGCTTTATAAAAAATACATTCTTAATCCTTTTACAGTAAGCTTTACTAATCATTGACATATATGTGCATATAATACATAATAAAAAATGTATTTATATGGGTTTGTATTTTTTTACTTGTTTATTTAGTTCATGGGCGTCAAAACATTTTTTGCATAACAGGTGGTCCACACAACCAGAAAGGCTGGGAACCACTGATATAAAGGAAAAAAAGTGTTTTATTTGAATTTTTTTAAAGATGCAATTTGTGTTTAATTGGATCTTTCAGCTTTTCTTGATGTAACTTTTTTCCAATTTTGTATTTTTTAATTGGAAAAATGAATTCCTAATCATTTTGTTGGTAGTTTTTGAGGAATGGGCAATAATATCATCTATTTTTCCTAAAGTCTGTTGAGCTGAAAGTTTCATTTGCTGATGGTCACAAGCCAAATCAGCATCTGAAAGGCACAATGTTTTTACACCATGTGGTCTCTCCTGGGGTTACCCCGGTAGAGGCCAGAGTTCATTTTTCTCTTCACACTGAAAAATGAATGATTAATTTCGATTAGATTTATAGTGTGTTTGAGCGTATGTTCTTTCTTTCCTCCTTTTTTTCTCTTAATAGAAGGTCCAATGTCAGAGAGATGAAAAGAATGTATTTAATTGAAATTGAAGGTAAGAACAATCCAGCTGCTCAGAGGGGGTTTAAGTGGGCATTCCTAGAAGTTATTTTAACATTATTTCTAAAGGCCAAAAATTTCACACCAAACAAAAGTGGCATTAAGAGAGGTGACTACTATGCATGGGTGGCCACTTAGAGAAGTTTTACCGAATTTAAAGAAATTATAGTGACAGGAAAATATTTGCATTACCCATCCTTCTCAAACCACACAGTTATAAACCATTTTATCTATAAAAGCCATTATATGAGGATGAATCCAAAAATAAGGTTACAAACGTAATAAAAATTATTAACATTAGACAGAAAATACAAAAGGGAATTAAGAGGCATACTTGCCGATCACTTTTCCACATAATCACCAAATCTATTGAGGCATTTATCTGAATGCAGGACCAACTTGTTTAACCCGGCTTTGTAGAAATCACGTCCCTGCCCATTGAGCCAATTCTCGGCAGCTGTTTTTGCATCACTGTTTGAAGAGAACCTTGTTCCAGATAAGTGTTTGGAACCCAGATTGGGTGGCAAATCTGGGTTGTATGGGAGATTGCTACAGACTTCCCACTTGCAGCAATTCTTGACTTTTGCGAGCAGTATGGATATTGTCATGCAGGAGGATGACACCATCACTCAACATGCCAGGGCGTATGTGTCGGATGGCTTCATAATGGCTCAGTGACCATTTCCATTATCCAAAATTGAAGAAACACTTATCTGGAACAAGGTTCTCTTCAGACAGTGAAAATAGCTGCTGAGAACTGGCTCAATGGGCAGGGACGTCATTGTTACCAAGCCCAGTTAAACAAGTTGGTCCAGCATTCAGATAAATGCTTAAATAGATTTGGTGATTATGTGGAAAAGTGATTGGCAAGTATGCCTCTTAATTCCCTTTTGTATTTTCTGTCTAATGTTATAAATAATTTTATATTACCCTTGTAAACTTTTTTTTTAACCATTCTCATATTAACACAAATAAACACTCATGGTACTTTAAAGTGACAGTTTCTTTCTTTTTTTTTTCTCTATGGACATAGAATTGAGTATTATATTCAGTTTATCATACAGTTCGATTTAATCACTGGTCAGTTACAAAGAAACACTAAAGCAAAATATCAGAGACGTTTTCTAGCCCTTTAAGACCAGACATATTTTTTAACGAATTTTTTAAATGCCGACTACAACTCAAAAATAGACGATATCTGCCATCCAATGAGAAAAATAGATCTATAGAAATTCTAGAAACAAGAAAACATTTCTTCTGGCATTTATTGCATATAACTAACCAAGAACAGAAATATAAGATAAAG
>BGPR01011301.1:0-49182 GCA_013235015.1 Araneus ventricosus
TTTTTTGTGTTTATAATTGATAATGCATATAAAAAAACCAAAATATTATTAAAATATACAATTTTTCATAAATTTTGCTCTGAATGTAGGTGGTAGGAACATAGGCGGAAAAGTAGCAAATTCACGACTCGAAAAGTCATTCTTTGTCGACAGCAAAAACACAGCGTAAAAAACTTTCTTCCCAACGCTGGAAGAAGTGCTTGCAAAATGAGTCAAAGGAAGGTTTTACCTATCATCCTAGTGAATATTAAACCCTTTTGACCACAGGAACCATGTTTTTACATTAAAGTAAATCTTTAAATGCAATTTTCTCTAAACTATATTTTTGATAAAATTTCCCCACCATTAACATGATATCTCAAAATCTAATATAGATATTCACTTGAAATTTTCAGCACATGTTTAAAATAGTATAAGCAATGAAATGAACTAAAATATTTGTTGTTTGAGGAATACTTTTTAATTTACATGTGTTTTTCGAAAAATTAAGTTGCGAATTAATGCAAAAATGCACATTTACACATATTTTTACCTCTAATTTACTTGCATTTTAATTTTTTTCTTAGATTTTAGTTCATTTCATAGATCATTGTCATCTATAACTTATGTGCAAAGAAAATTAGAATTGCTGCATTACAATTTGATGTAGAGTGTTAACCGTTATGGTTAAATTTCATTAAAATTTACTACAAATTCCCATATTTCTCAAAAAATATTATATTTATAAAACTTTTTTGGTGTTTTTTGTGTTTATAATTGATAATGCATATAAAAAAAACCAAAAAATTCTTAAAACATACAATTTTTCAAAAATTTTGTTCCGAACGTAGGCAGTCACCTTAAATGGTCCGTTTCATGTCTATCTCTTCTTTAAAAAAGATTTCATTTCAAAACTATATCAGCTACACTTCTTGAAAACCATTGACTTTACTGAGTGACTTGTTACTCAAAATCCAGACATTTTTCAATTTTTCATCACAAGTAAGAAAACACTTTATTTCTCAGCCTATCGCGAATAATGGACAAACATTTCCCCTCGATTCATTCGAAAGAACAGAAATGGTCCAAACCCTTCAAGAGAAGCCATTCGTCATGAGGAAGGAGGTCGTGCGAGACTAGAGAAACGTCACATTTGAAAAATTACTTAGTAAGGAAAACTGGCAT
The DNA here is from genome assembly GCA_013235015.1 of Araneus ventricosus. Lineage (NCBI taxonomy): Eukaryota > Metazoa > Arthropoda > Arachnida > Araneae > Araneidae > Araneus > Araneus ventricosus. Next base: position 1,165 of record BGPR01011301.1, read on the forward strand.
GGAATTCGTGACAAGAAACTACAAAATTTTATCTATATAGAAAATGTGGGCTGCAAAAACAAAAGGCTTTTTTAATAAAAGAATGCATCAATGAATAACACATACACACACACGAATTATTTTTCCTCTAATATGAATTGAATTCAGTTTATATATCAGGCAAAACATGGCATTTCATGCTGATCCAATTGATTTGAAATGTGCCTTAATTTTTTCTGTTTTTCAATAAAATAATGGTAACGGATGATTCTTGAAAATAATTTAAAATTTAACTAGCATAATAGTGATATCAGAACGTCACGGTTAAAGCGATTATTACTGGAATCCTTACGATTTCGAAGGAAACTCTGACGTGCTACTTTGTGACATTCTGATTTTCTCTCGTTAAGAAAATACATGAGGAAAATCACAATGCCCGAGTTCCCTTTGCACAGATTTATCGACAAACATGTTCAACTTAACAATAATATGATTAAGAGTAAGATTTTCCTTTAATTAACATTTTTGGGATAGATAATCTTTCTTGAAAGATAGTTTCACTTCAGTATAAAACAATTTTGCTGCTTATTGTTTTCTTTATTTTATTTGAGACATACTTCTAAACATCCTTTTATTTGTTTGTTTTGATGTAGATAATTTTTCAAGAACAAATATAGCAAGAAGTTTTCATATTTATTTTTTGTTCTATTTATTTTGCTTCTGTACCTAATAAATAATAATTTTTCAGTGAAATTTATTATTCGTCATTCCACTTTCTTCGTCTTTAACAGGCTATAAATCGAGTGGTTTATATGAGAATTCTGGATTCTTCTCCGAATGAGAGATCATTATCTCAGGCATATTTATCATTATAATTATTATCATGATATCCTTATATAGATATTTCTTGGAAATCGTAAGTTTTTAATAGAAATAAGAATCCAATTTCAGAGCTAAATAATTATTTCAGTTAGGTGTGATATTCGTCATTCCTCTTTCTTCATCTTCACAGACTATAAATCGAGTGGGTTATCCGAGAATTCCGAATTCTTCTACGAATTAGAGATCATTATCTAAGGTATATTGATACATGGGAAAAAAATCTTGCAAGTCATAAGTTTTAAATAAGAATAAGAGTACAATTTCGATTACTTGAAAAAATAATTAAATTTTAAAGAATCCACTCACATGAAGAAATAATTTCCACTAAAAAGTTTTCACCTTCCAAATTAAATCAAAACTTGCAAGTAAATGAAGCAAGCAAGAGATGATATTCGTCATTCCACTAACTTCGTCTATACAGCCTATAAATCGAGAGATGTATACGAGAATTCTGGATTCTTCTTCTGAGAGATCACTATCTTAGGTATATTTACGTTTATTGATACTTGAGAAAAAATTCTTGCAAGTCGTATATTTTGAATAGAAATAAGAGTCCAATTTGAAATACTTTAATAGGTAACTGTATTTTAAAAAATCACCTCTATTGATGAAACAATTTCTGATAAAGAATTTTACCATCCATATTAAAGCGAAATCAGCAAATGAATGAAGTGTGACAGAATGAATGGTGAAGTCGGTAAAATTACCACATTATTAAGAAAATAAAATAGATGAAATAAATTTGAATTGTTTCAAATTTTGTAAGAAATAAAAACTGTTCGAATGAGGAAAATTGCAAAAGATTTCGGGATGAAAACTGTAGATTATTTTATATTAAATTGTGTCAAATATTTCTTAGTTACTAAATTCAAAGAAATGGCTAAAAAAATCATACGGCACAAAAATTTTGAAATTTATATTCTTGTTTCCTTATCATTTTCAGACATGCTTTTCATCCATTTCCTTTCGCAAAATCCTTTTACATTTTGTCATTCCAGTTCATTTCTTGCCTCAGCGATCATTAAATAGAAGAAAAAAACGGAACTTACCATTATAATTGAAACGAATGTCATTTCAAATGCACGTATTAATCTTTAAAATATGCAAATACTTTAGAACTAAGAAGTATGAAACTCTCTTGACTTTTTGTTTCTCGAACTCTAAAGATAACTGATTTCTGCATTCATATTAGGGTGGATCGAAAATTTGAAGTATGGATAGAATAATCGGCGTAGGTTGCAAAAGTTTTTTTGTAAGTGTACTATCATATAAGCAAAATTTTTTCAACTTTGTTTAATTTCTTCCGGTGCCCTAAGTCACTTAAATATTTGCAAAAAAGCGATTTTTATGCTAATTTTGAATTAAAAATAGAAAATGCGTTAAAGAAACGATTTTACAGGGGGAAATGTATAGGGGAGAATGAGAAATTATCTATTTTTTGTTATTAAATGAATAAAATTATTTTTGTTTATATAATATTATTCAGGGACCCACAACTACCTTTTCTTCTTTTTTATATTTTACAATATAAGACAAGTTTACTTTATTTAGAAGACAAAGATAAACTAAGCCACAATCTCCGCTTTTCCTAAGCAAGAACATACCGCTACAGGGGAAACTTAGGCAAAAGCGTTCTTTTATTCCTCCCTCCCTTGTTTGAAGGAGTAAAAATCGTAAAAATGTAAATTTTTAACTATTTTTGGGGCTTCGGCCACCAGAAGATATGAATGAATTTCACTGATAATAAAGAAGAAAAACGTAAACTATTATATCCAAAACAGAACTTTCTTCCCCGGCACTAAGGGAATTTTGAAAATATATCTTTTTTTTTATAAATTTCCAAAAATGTCATTTTTTATTTATTTTTGGGGAACTTGGGGCACTGAAAAACATGAATGAATTTCAATAAAAAAAAATTTGTAAACTAATATACTTAAGACACAACTTTCTCATCCCGTGCCAAAAGTTATTTCAAAAAAAAAATGTAAATTTTCATAAAAAATCTCAATTTTTAACCATTTTCGGGACGCTTGGGGCACCGGAAGATATAAATGGATTTCAATAAAAAAAAATATAAACTAATATATTTAAGAACAACTTTCCCAACCCATACCAAAAGTAATTTTCCAAATAAATTTTTTCTATACTTTTCGATCCACCCTAATTCATATGGTCATTGTTAAAATTCAACTGTTATTGCTTTATCATTCTTCGTTATTTTCTTTCAAATAAGTGCTTATATTTTCTTAGAAAAAGTGCGAGGAAATTGAGAGGCGTATTGCTATGGTTATGTGTTCAATCTTCACCCTTTTCCGGTTGCTGAAGTGTGCTTTATGAGGAATTAATTGGGAGTTAAAATGCTGATGTCTGATAAACATGTGAGACATTTATGTACGTTTTTTCAAAACTGTCGTTAAGTTGCAAAGTATTGCACAGGATTTTAGAAAATGATAAGTGTCATTTTTCAACATGTTTTTTTTCATAAGATGGGTATTTGTTGTTGCATGATTTCAAAAAACTGTTAACTGTTCTTTAAGTTTGATGTTATAATAAGCTATGCACTAAATTTAAAGAATATATAAGGAAAAAAACAACAACTTCGAGCGTTTAAAATAATGTAAAATTCGTCCAAGTATACAGATTCACAAAAATTCATTTTTCTCATTTGTAAAAAAATAAATAACTGAATAAAAAAATACACAACTGGAGGTATTTAGAAAGGTGAACTTATAATATATGTAAATGTGCTATGCTGTATTTTGCAAAATATGCTGCGAAAAAAATCTGATTAATTGTCCATTTCAAGAACACAAAATTAATTTTAAAATTTTCAGGAGTAAAATAAATGATTTTAAAATCAAGATGAATGAAAACAGAGTAATATGCCCAATGCATTTATCGTATATTCAACATTAAGACCATTTCCAGGAGCATATCTTCATCTGCATTTCTGAAAGTTAAACCAGCAGCTGACTAAACATTCTCGTATGCTTTCTAACAAAGTTGTCCTACCTAACTCCCCCCCCTCGCCTAAAAATTGCGGAGTGCCATGAGTGTTATTAATATTGTCTTCGTAGAACGCTCTAATACGAAAGAGTCAAGAATGGAATCGAGATAAAATTCGCCAAGTCAGTAAAATAGAGCCAAGTTTACTAAGGTTATGAGCGGTAAAATGCGTCTTAAATCATTAACTTTTATAAATAATAGGATAACCGCTTATTGTTACTCATTGTTTCCTAACAATAATAAAACTGTGTATCAAATTTTATGTGTCTAGCTATTTAAGATTCTGAGTTGTTGTGTTCACATGAACACGGACAGATCAGCTACCAGTGGACGGATGTTGTCAAAATTTGATAGACATCTACAAATTATGTCTAAAGATCACATACCAAATTTCATACCTCTAGCTTTAATAGTGTTTGAGTTATAGTGTTTACAGACACACAGACAGACAGACATAATTCCAAAACTGTGTTTTTCGGACTCGGGAGGTTTATAACGTTGGAGATACGTCAAAATTTCGAGTTCGAATGTTTTGACGATTACAATACTTTCTCTTTGTATACTTCGTATACGAGAAAGTAAAAAAATAACGATAATGAACATATTTTTTGATTATCCAGATTTATAATATTTAAATATATATTTTTATCTAGAATTCATGCATATTTAGTGTGAGAATAAATTGAATAATAATTTCTCTCTAATTTTTTATATTTTCGCATCATTTAGTCATTCAACGACTGCATCGAAAATAAATCATCTCATTCGCAACAAGCAAAATAAATAATCGAGATATGAAAGCTTACAACATTTTTAAATGAATTTTTGCTTCAGTATGGTGATCAGACTCCATCTAGTGTAAAAATAGCTATATTTAAAATTGAATTTTATGACTCTTTTAAAAGCCTGTGTTGGTAGTGCATCCTTATTTTCTCATAAAATTCCATACGAGTGAAGCTTGGATTTATATTAGTGAACTAAACTAAATTTTGAATACTAAATCTAATATAAAGGAATTTGCTTAGAACGAAAATGAAAAGCCAATCTTAATATGCATTTTCCAATATCAAAATGTCCCATTCATTCATCCATTATGATCACAAAATATCTCTAAATAATTATTGCAATTCCAAGCAAAAACTATACCCTTATGTATATTTGAAAGATTTCCTTAATGTGTCAGAACACTGCTTTTTAAACTTTCTTTTCGAAGAAATATTGAATGCATTTTGTCCGTTTCAAAAATAAATTCATAAAAAACCCGTATATTTGTAAGTTTCCTGTGCTGTTAACTAAATGAATAAACGAGTAACATCTTACTTCAGAAAGTTAACCTAAATAAAAATCGCCGTGTCACAAAAACGATTTTTGTGGGTTTTGTTCTGAAAGCACAAGTATACTTTATACAGTCACTTGCAAAAACAAATTTGATAAAACTGTAGATGCCACGTTTAATTTTTAATTTTAAAAAATCTGCCTCAATAAGTCTAAATGTTAAGTTATTCATAGTTACAGGTTACAGTATAAATAAAACATTTGTCACATTCATCTTAAATCTTGAATCTCATCTTAAATCTTACTTGTTTTTGTCTATCATTATAGTTTCTCATTGTTAGAAACGATAATTCAAAAACTGGAAAGATTTGAAAATATTAAAAAGAAATTCAATTGATGTTTATTCTGCTAATATTTTTCTTTGTTATGCTAATAATCTCGCCAAATTAAATTTCCTGAAATGAAAGCTGGAATCCATTAAAGGCAGACAAAAGAAATATCGCATTTTATTTCTTAATAGAATAATGAAGAGAAAATTTGCAGATATTTTGAATAGTTCATATTATGTGATATTTAAAAGCTTAGTTGAATTGTTTGTATAATGCACGCCATTCAAACACCTGTCATAAAAGGAATATCAGCTTTTGTATTTATTATTCAACTTGAAAGGAGTGATTTTAAGAATTCCATTACTTCAATCTCTTGTGATATGATAATTGGAGAGTGAACTTTTCAATTCTTAAAAGAAAACTTATAAGAATAAAAGAAAATGCATTATTGAAATATTTTGACAGGCATATGCAGCTGGAGCTCTGTTTCTATTCAAATTATTATTTTATCTTTCTAGAAAATACCCATGAAATATTATTTTCTACAATTGAATTCCATTTTTATTCTCTTGTTTCTAAGCAAATTTCGACGCAGTATAACTTGTTTAAATTACTTGAGTTATTATATGAGGCTAAAATATGTCTTCTGTTCTTGTGAAATGGCTTTTTTTTCTGCCTTGGAAAAATACATGCCGTATGTGTTGCCTCCTTAAAATATTTCAATGCCAGTCGCCTTCGACGACCATCTTGTTCGCTGGGAATATTGGATGTGCTTCATTTCTACCGAATTTTCTTCTAGAAGTTTGTTCTTCTCTTCAGGTATACACTTGCAAGACATTTTTAAGCTTTAAATTATGATGGACACTGGCCAGTGATGGGTTGTTGGGAAAAGCGCACGGACTTAGGATCCACTGTCTTTGACACCGGGCATTAATTATTTAAGTTATTCCTGGGTATGAACTTAATTCAAACCTGAATGTTTTAAAAGCTGAAGGATGATTTTTTTTATGCTGGAAGGGAATTTTTCATTAGACGTAAATTCGCATTTATGTTTTTTTCATGCATCTACTCAGCGGCCATTCATACGTACAGGGTGACTCACAAAGGACTCCGTCATTTTAAAATTAAATAACTCGACGACGGAAGAATGAAACCAATGGTGTGTTTATTTTGAAAACCCTGACGCAGAAGTTTCAGAATTAGTTACAAATGTTGCCAGCAGGTGCTGCTGTAGTCGTAGTAAGGAGCCTGGCAAAGCAAGATTTGCAAGTAATCGTTGCATTCACATCACAATCGATTCAAAATGTGCACATTTCGCAGCACAGAGATAGTGCATACCAAGAAGGAAATTTTCAATCACTTTTTGTAGTGCGTCAACTGACATGGGCACATTAAATGGTGACTAAATTTGAAACTTCAAGAATAGTCATTGCTTCGAACTATTCCACATTTATTGGGATATTCATGAATTGGCTTCCATTTACTCACCCGATTTCAACACCTACTACTGCGTTTTGTGGGATATAAAACAGTGTAATTAATCAACTGAGAAAAATTTTATTTTATAAGTGTACTGGTAAATATGAGAGAGAAATAACTAGGTTAACGAAACTCTCTAAACCTGCCGTTCAGAATGTCGTAATTAGAAAAAATGATTCAAAAAATAAAACGATCTGGAAGGAAAAGGATTTCGACAATATGGGATGATGCACACATTTTTCGACTTTAAACTAAAAAAGATATTTTGACTAGTGAAATTTCGATAAAAAAAATTTCGCATGTAATAGTTTGGAAAAGTCTTAAATCAAATAATAGTACAAGACTTATGAAAATGAAGAAGAAAAACCAAAGTTATTGAAACATCATAGAGAAAAAAAGATTGAAATATGCTAAAAATGTCATTTCATGGAACGATGAGTGGAATCAAATTATATTTTCTGATAAAAAGAAATTTAATCTTGATGGTCCAAATGGCTACAAACACTATTGGCATGATTTGAGGAAGAACCGAAAGAACGCTTCAGACCAGATGTTCCCAACCTGTGGTACGAATCAAATTTATTAATGGCGGAAACAAGAAGACAAGGGATTAAAAAAGTTAGAGAATTTTTTTCCTCCACGTAAATACTTGCAATTTAATAACTATACCACTTGAATAGTTGATTAATACGAAATGTAATTTTCAGCTATACTTACAAGTTAAAACAAAATAATTACAATACTGGTTTCATTTGCTTTGGCGCTGAACTAATGCTACTGTAAAAATGGAATAAAATGCAAAATCAAAAGTAAATTCCGCAAATGTTATTTATAGGAGTCGTTTCATTTTTAAGCCAACCTTAACATTATTGATTCTTTGCATAGACGTATGGTTGGGGAGGAGTTGCATATGATAGTAGGAGGGTACAAGAAAACAGAAAGAATAATCAAGGGGTAATCGAGGGAAAAAAGTTTGGGAACCCTTGCTTCAGAGGGATGGGAGGACGATCAGTAATGGTTTGGAAACAATGGTACTCATAATGGATTGTACGATTTACAGCAAATTTCGCGATGTATGGGCTCTGCACAATATTAAGCTTTGCTATATGATTTTTTTAAATACCGTTTGGGCTATTACTAGGTGGTGCAAACTTGATATTTCAGCTGGACAATGCTTCTTGCCATACATCTAAACCTACCCAGGAATGGTTTTAAAAAGAAAAAAATTAATATTTTGAAATTGCTTAGTGGAAGTTCAGACTTGAACACCATGGAAAATCCTTGGGAAATATTCGCAAAGTTTATGCTAATAATAAGCACTTTTCATATTCGCAAAGTTTATGCTAATAATAAACACTTTTCATCTGCCAACGAACTGAAAGTAGCCTTTATAAAAGAACTAATTGTCTCGCCGTCCTCCGGTCGGGTTCGCGGCCAGCACCCACTTTGCTCAGCCCTTTCCTTGCCACTTCGCTGCTTCGAAGCTCTCAGCCACTACTTTTTTCAGTTTTAAATACTGCATGAAGATCAGTCGAACAGACCATAAAACCATAGTAGATTTCATATTCTTTGTAGACAACAGATTCTTTAAAATTGTAAAATTTTTCAATAAAAACCTCATCTAGTTGTAATATTTTGTATAACTTTGTCACGAAATTTGGCATGAAAGTCTTCAGATCCATAAATGTAGAATAATATCTCTCTAAATAAACAGTTTCCATTACCTCTAATTGGTATTTTACAACACTTTTGACACTCCATCTCAAAATGAAAACATTCATTCCAAAAATAACTTCAATTTCTCATTTAACAACACTGCATTCCAAAAAAAAGTTTTTGAACAAGAAATTTTCCTGTTGACAATCTAATAAAAAAAATTTAGAAAGAAACGAAATCGTTTACTATTTATTTTGAATTAAATTTTAACTGAAAAAAGACAATAATAGTCACAGATATGTCTTAACAAAATCGTCTGCTAGTAAAATTAAATTATAGAGATGTCTTAACAAAATCGTCTGCTAGTAAAATTAAATTATAGAGATGTCTTAACAAAATCGTCTGCTATTAAAACCAAATTAAATTGCAAAGAGATGCAATAGAATTATATACAAATGAAAAATATTATTTTAAACTTGCGAAAATAAAGCAGAGCATTCTGCATGGTCAGTTATTTTAAAGGAGTGATTTAATATACTAACGAAATAAGTCCTGTTTTTTGAGGTTCATGAACTCAGTATTATTTTGCAAATAATTCTACGTTATTTCCGGTAATATATTCCGTTTATTTTACAATATCTCTCAAATTTAGGGTGCCAGGAGGCAGACGATATTTGATGATATATTTAGACATACCTAATAATCGTGAATATGAAATAAAAATTTTTGAAATCTGTCTTGTAGTTGTGGTTTGCGAACTGTCTGGATGTTTTCACCCCATTGGGAGAATGTACGGTGGAGAAAAGGTTTTTAGATTTCTTTCAAAAATGGAGGGTGTTGGGATACGCCACCCTTGATGACATATCTCGAAGTCATAATCTTTCAAATGAAAAAAAAAAAAAAAAATTAAAAAAATCTTTTTAGCGTTTGAAGCTGGCGGACTCAATGAAGGTTTTTACCAAATTATTAAAACTTGTAGAAATCCCCCAGCCCCAACCACCCGACGGATTTCGACATTTTTTTTTAATTGAAAAGGTATGACGTCTAGATATATCAATAAGAGTCGTCTGAGATCTACCAACCCCCATTTTCGAACGAAATAAAAAAAAACGTGTAGAGAATGTATGATGGAGAAATGTTTTTTTTCGATTTCGTTCGAAAATTGGTTGTTGGTGGTGGCAGGCGACCCTTGTTGAGATATCCAGATGACATAACCTTTCAAATGAAAAAGAAATTGTCGAATTCGGTTGAGTAGTTCAGACTTCCGGACTCGGTGAAGGTTTTTTCACCAAATTATTTTAAATATATATATGACACAATATTTCTGAAATTAAACTTAACCATTTGGTCATTTTAATAATTAAACAGTATTTGAGGTCATTAGGAAAAATGGTGGAACAATATACTATTAATTTTCATACTTTTTTGGGCTGTTAGACAATTTGTCTTATAATATGTTAACAGCGTATTTTTCATTTATTTCTAATATTTTTGTTAAATTAATCATTTATTGCATTGTTCAAAATTATTAAAACTTAATTATAATAAATGTTATTATATATTATTTTATGTGTTTAGAGCATAATTAGAATCTTTATTTCATAATTTCCAACATTAAAATGGTCCTATAATTTCTTAACAGACTGTAATACAAATAATACTTACTTATTTAGAGATTCTCTGGGAAACACTTTTATCTGAATACTTTTCGAAAGCATGTTCTACAGTTTCTATACTTCGAAATTTCAAGAAACTGAACGAAACAAAGAAATAAATATTTAAACGGATTTTTTAATGAAAAAAAATGAAAAATATCAAAGGAAGCTTTGATGTATAAATATTTTACTCAAATAATAAGAAATGGGTTAGCGGAATACATCGCAAACCAAAACTATAAAAAAATGGTTCTTTCAATTTATTGAGTACTTTGTATGGATATTTTTACTAATAAATGAATGAATGTATTCACGCAAGAGAAATTTCTATACAATGAATAGCTAAAATATTTTTTAAATGTATGGCTTTGTACCATTCCATTGCATTTCATGTGTTGGCAAGCGCGCAAACCTTCGTCATTCAGCTAAAGAATTGTTTCGATATATTTCGGAACATACTTTCGTTATTTTCTTTATTGCTTCTATGAAAGTAAATAAAAATGACTGCTCAGAAATAATAACTATAAAAGAAGAAGTTGAAATCAAAATTACTTCTAGATATAACTAAGAAAAGAAAGAACAATCGCAAATCTCAATTTAAGGTATTCAAAGTAATGCTTTCTGAAGTAAAAAACCCGAAATTATTGGAAAAGTTACGCAAAGAAAGTCTGTTTAATGTTTAAATTTTCAATTTAAAAAGCCCATTCATTTCATTTGAAAAGATCTCCTTTAATTGACTATATTTTGTTCAACCGAACTTCATAGAATTTTCTGTTTCCATCTGTAGGAATAGATCTCTATATCTTCTACGTGGAGAATAGAATCTTTAAAATAAACTAGAAGTTTAGAATAATTTTGTAATATTAATTTTTAAGTTGATGCTTATTAATTGGTTTTTATAACAAATTAATAATTAAAGTTATTGAAATAGAAATATTTCATATGAATTGACTAAATTTGGCCAAATCTCATCAATGTCCAGAATGAGAATATTCTGATATACTGACGTTGAATTAACCTTATTTATAATCATTAATTCAAGATCACTTATAAAATAACGAGAAAATGCGTCTAAAATAGATGAAATAGCAATAGCTTGCTTATAACTGATTCCAAAAATAGTAGAAGTCCTCATTAACGAGTCCTGAAAATTATTCAATAAAGAATTAATTAAATTTTTTTTTCTGTTTCTTTACATTCTCCTCTGTGCGCAAAAGGAAATATAACATTTCCATGTTTAATTCTACATGTTACAAATTTACTGAGAAAACCTTTTCTGTTTTATTGCCCGAGCAAATAAATTTAAGGTGTTCGTGTAATGTCAACCATTGTATTTTAAAATTAAGAAACATATTAAGGAAAGAAATTACCTTATCTAAAAGTTATTATGTATACACACGAATTCAAATTAACTATTAAACAGTAAACAGAACACAGTAACAGTAAACAGAATTTTTTCATTATTCATGAAGAATTATGTTAATATTTATAATGAAATGGATTATTTAATAATTATTAAACAATCCATTTCATTATAATTATAGTGCGTAAGTGTTAAATAAACAAGGACGCAGTTATTTTCATAGATATGTAGCAGCTCTCTCTACGTATGATATTATATTTGTTGTCGCGAAGTTTAGTTTCCAAAACTGGCAACAAAAAGAGTTGTTGTGATAGAAACGAGACGGATGAATAAAGTTCGATGTTTTTTGTGATTCTAAACGCCTTCTTTCTTTTGGATTTAAATATGCCTAAATCGTTCCTGAAATATAATTTATTTTATTAATTTATCCCATGTAATAACTGTGCATAAGAGTACTACAGATATAGCTAATTTTTTTTTAAGTTCATGCTGTCTATACATATTTTCCTTTCGGTTAACTAATATAGTAGAAACAGAATGGATTTATATTTGCTTTATAATATTGCTTACCCATTAAGAAATTTTTGCTTTATATAAATTTATTTAAATAAAACTTTTTTCCTTCATTTTTACATTAATAATATATCTCTTTAATTTTTTCCTTCTCTTCTGTTTATTTTTTGAAGTCTTTAGCATATTAGTATCAATATATTAATATGTGTTATATTAAAACCAATTTCAAATATTTTATTAGCATTCGTTTATTCAAAAACATCAGTTATAGAATATTAAAAATTATAAGGTACTTCTAATTTTTTTCTTTTTCATTTCAATAAAGAAAATCCTATTTAGAATTAAAATCATATGACCTTCCACGAAATTTCGAATCTTGCCCGAAGTCTCACCACTAGGCCACAACGTCCCAGTATCCTCAATATCAGGTATTTGTTGGATAATAACTGGAATAAGAAATTGCATATTTCAAATCATGTCTCATCCTTTATTGTTAAATCATTTAATGAAATTAACTAATGTGGTCTGACTTTAAAGGCTAGAAAATGTCCAGAATTAGTCAGGACATTCTCTAATTTTAATTCTATTTCTCAGAATTATAGGAGAAGAAAAAAAGTTAGAATACTTTGTATTTTTTTATTTTACCATAGAAAAAAAAGTATAATTATTGTAATAATCTAAAATTTTGACCTCGAAATTTTGATGAATATACTCATTTCTCACCTCACTGAGTCCGAAAATAAATTTTTGTGGATTTTTCTTTGTCCCTTTGTGAACCCGAAAACTCGAAAGCTAAACAAAATTAGGTAAGTTGTGTTTAAAACCAAAATTGTATATGTGTTTTAAATTTTGGTTGAAATACAAGAAGCCTATCTGTCTTTCCTATCTTGTGCATGCGAAAGCATAAGTCAAAGACACTATGAGCTAGATATACGAAATTCGACATAGGGTTTCAACCTTCTGACTGCTTATCCCGCTATTTCCACGGGCAACATATACTTAGTAAAATTTGCTCATCTCGCGATACTCTCTGACACGAGTTTGTTACCTCTATTTAAAAGCGTATCCGGCTGTTTTAATATTTAACCATCAGTAATGTCTTTTGTGCAATATTTAGACTTTTAAATCGGGTTTTATAAACAGATGGGATTAGTTGTCCACTAAGTTTCATATATTTGCTGAATATTAGATTCCAAATATCTACCAAAAACAACGCAGCTTTTGAAAAGATTTTGTTAAAAAGTTGAGCACTTAAAGGGTTAATAACTGAAAATGTAGATCTGTATCATATTTAATTATTAAAGAATCTAACAGGACATTTTTTTGGAACTTTGAAATCAAACCAGTCTTGCTTATACTTGAAAATGCGTAAAAGAACATATACAAGTATTTTAATGACAGAATAGGAAATAAATTTATCCTATATAAAAATTACAAAACAGTGTATAAGCTAAAGGCATCTGAAACAAAATTAAATGTAGTGTTACTAATTTTGATTATTGTTTCAAACACACATTACAATATATTTGAACAATATATATGTGTTCTTGTTTCAAGAATAAAATATATCTTACCTAATTTCGAGCAATAATTTCATAGTTCGACGTAATCAAAATATTTTCATAAATATGTAGTGAGGAGAAACCAATCAAAAGTACACATTTAATTTGTAACAATATTACTCATATAAAAAGAAATTATAAGAATTTATTCTCTAACATAAGTCTTATGTAGTGTTTTAAGAAAAATCTAAAAGCGTTCACCGATTCCGACTCTGACTTGTTGCATTTTAAAACTGCAAGGCATTCCCAAACTTTTCTGAGAATACTCAAAGAATGGTCCTGTCACAAAGGGTCCTCTCACAAAGATCGAGGCGATAAAGCAGGAATTCATCTGTCACTGCCGCCCGATGACGGGTCTAATAGCCCCCTACGGCATGGAAATGACCACAGAAGGGGAAAGCAATCTTCTGTACAAACCCTGACACTTTTCAGGGAAAAGCTGCTCTTTCGACCTGACAATTTCGTTAAACATAGCAATTTGAATTCCTGCCAACTGGAGTACTAAAAAGATCTTATTAAGGTATTTTTTTTTATCTTTAATTAGATAAAAAATTATCTTATTGAAAAGATCCTTGGAACTGGATATTATAATTCTTCCAAATCCAATAAAAAGCTATATTATATTTCTGGTATTACAATTCCTATTTAAAAAAGAACATATTGGTTTGGAAAGAGAAACTGAGATATTTATGCAAAGGAAAATCGAAAGAAGATATATCGGTTTCTTGAGTAATAAATTAAATTTCTTGCTTTACGGAAGGAAATGTTACTTTCTATTGATTTGAGAAACGTGTGATTCCCTTTTAGTAATTCAACCCATACTGAATCGATTTTGATAGCATTTGTTGTGAAGTTAGAAACTGACTGCTTTTTGCGACCTAAAAATGAAATACATTTATTAAATTCGACTTTTCTAGAAAAATCTCGTCAGATATTTGTGTATATGTGTTTTTTTTGGGAAAAAGACATCACTGTTACTTTTGTACAAAAGAGCAGATTTCATTGATAATGATATTTTTTTATTTATTTGCAAAGCAAAGTTTTGGTCATTTGATCAATTTTTGAATATTTTTTTAAATTATAGTTCTAAATTTAACTAAGCACATTTTAGAAAAACTATTTTAATTGAAGATTGCAATTATATCAGCAAAATAAATAAGAGAAAATATATCCTTACTTGTATTGCCATATTTTCTGATAAATTTCCAAAATATAATTTTTAAATCCAATTATCTTACCAAAACAAAGAAGACAATGAAAGAACAAAATCCTATTTTGCCTGAAGAATTATACAGGTTTAATTACCCGCCAACACGCCATGCATGAAAACAATGAATATATTTAGAGAGGTCGCAATACTTGTTAAATCAATGACATTAAACTCCAATTTTTAAAGCTTAGGCTGTTTGTATTTTAATACGCAAGCTTACATTAAAATCTAAATTTAACCTTCGGTAGGGCGCATCTAATTTGTGAGATGAAGCACATTTTTTTGGTGCCACAGTGCAGGTTTTAGAGAAAAAGGGGCGGGGCCTCTAGTACCATCCTGACTCTCTACCACTCACACAGGAACACCGTAGTTTTTTCTCCAGTGCTCTGTTAGGCTGTGTGAGGGGCTCGTTAATCTGGTAGATGAGTTGTGCCCGATTACTTAAGTATTTTTTTTCAAATTTTTTTCAATATTTCTTTTTATATAACTGCAAAAGTTCGTATACCTATATACGAGCCCCTAATTCATTGATCGTAGTTTCCAATATATTGTTAAAAAGATGTCGACTTATTACTGCCTCTCAAAGAAAACAAATGTCATTCTTTGGAACCCTACAAAGAAACTAACGTCAACTCCCTCCTGAATTCGTGGACACCAAATCTACAGCTGTAAGCAGTGACTTTCTTGGTTTCAGTAACTTGTGCCATATGCGCCAAGAAAGAGAGAAAATGTACTTGTAATCCCAAGTATACAGAATGATTAAATATAGGAAAACTCCAAATGATTTTGAATTACAATGCTGCCAAATCTGGAGTAGATGCAGTTGATAAGTCGTGCCCAACTTACAATGTGACAAGAAATGTGCAAATGTGGCCAACAATAATCTTCTTAACCCTACTGAATATCTATGGTGTAGGTTCAGATGTGATATTTTTTTCAAACGGTGTTTTGTGTTCTAGACCAGTTTTGTTCAAATTTTGTTATTTAAAATTGCAAGGAAATGCAAAAAAAACAAATATTTTTTTTTAAATTATAAACGCAAATATAGCTTTGTATGAGTTCAGTTTCATAGGCTTCCCCTTAAGCCTTAGTAAAAATTTTTTTATTCTCACAGATGAGTTGCACCTGAACATGTTAGCATTTATATTGCGCCCGGCCGAAGGTTCTATATTCTATAATTTACATTAAACAAAAAGAATAAATGATTCTAGAAGCTGACCAAATCTCTACCATCTTATCTATTCTTTTACTTTAGTTAACGAAAAACTTCAAGTATTAACATTGGTTGAGATAAAACAATGGCAACTTAAACATATAAATTATAATTTCATAATTGAACTATTTTCGACAAATGAAATAAATCGCAATTTATCAGCTGATTTTTCCTACTAAGCATTCTGAAAATGCTCTTATAATATTACTTTCTAATTCTGCTTATAATAATCTCTTGTTTACTTAAAAATAAAAGTCAACAAGTATTTAACTATAACATAATTTTTTAAAAAACATATTACCTCATTATCTTCAATTTCATTATAATAATGTAAATTTATATTATTGAATTATCTGATTGCACTAGAACTTCTGCATTCTTTAGAATGGATTTTTCAAGAATTTTGATATCTAGTACCTATCTATAAATCTCATAATAGAATATAATCCAAATCAATCATAGATTGATCTGAACAAATATTTCATCAGTAAAGGCGTTATCTTGCAAGATGCAAATTATCTCCTGTGGGACTGGCATGAGGATGGACATAAGAATCAAAGGTGTCATTTCCTGGGCTTGAGCAGAGGAAAACTCGAAGACCTGTTGAAACTAAGCTATTAGACATAGAGCAGGTCAAATTTCATTAAACATATTGTTTAACGTAGTGCAATATATCATTCCTAAAGAGTCCTATTTTCATTACTTTTCTTGTAAATATTAGCAAAACTAGAATTTTCAGTGGAAAAGTAGCATACATTTTTTTAAATTTTATATGACAGTTTTAAGATATTAGTTACAAAATTTACATGTAAAGCATTTGTCTTTTTCCTCCATGACACTGCAGTTTCGTAGGCCCAGCTAAGACAGTTTCTACATTGGATTAACATTTATCTAAATTCGAAAATACACCATTAAAATATAAATAATCATTGTCTGATGTATTCTTATCGTTTTCATTGGAACACTCATCAATACTGCCTGGCCCCGTCTGCGCCACTTGGACCATCCGGTTTTATTCCGAGTACAGAGATTATAAAAAACGAAATAGAACCACGCAACTATTTGACTAAAATCTTATTGTTTGATAGGGTATAAACCCTCAGTAAGCATACAGGATTCCCACTTATATCCGTCCTCCCCTCTTGAATTCTAAACGATGACAGCTTAGGCCATAAACTTGGTGTCTAGGTATAGTAAAAAAGGCTATGCGTTACTCGATGAGACAACTTACAACTCCATCTATCGGCAAATTTTGGAATTAGCTGTCCTATCTCGTAAACGGTGAAAGATACGAGAAAAAAAGTCAATTAGAAAAGTTGTAGAGCACTCTCGATTTAGTACGAAAAGCTACCTTGCGCACATTAATACTCAAAACAGATTGTAAAAAAGGAACATTTGTTTGATTGTGATTCTCAACACTATGGTGTCGTGAAACGCGAGAAAAGACCACCTTACGGACTAAATACCAGCCTGTGTTGTGGCTCAGGGAAAATGCACGCGATTTGCATTCGTGAGAACCATGGTTCTGTCCCTATCGATTGCGAGTTTTATTGAATATCTCTACAAAACATGAAAACTTTCTGCTGATCTTGCAAAATCTTTTCTCCACACACACAGATCAGCTCAATTATGTCTGGTATAAAAATCACATAGATTTCATGTATTGTGCAAATGAGGATGGAACGTCATAATTGTTCACCAGAAACAACTGTTATAAAAATGATGTTTCTGCTGGGTTGTACGTTAAAGCTGGGGGTTATAGCCAAAATTTGGCATTTAACGAGTATTGCGAGTTGTTGTTGATTTACGGTGAATGTGAACGTAAGGCAAAATCAGCTGCAATGCTGTATCGTGAACGTTTTCCGGAAGGCCCGCATCCAACAAGGCAGACCATCTTAAAAGTTGTAAAACGTTTAAGGGAGACAGGCTGCGTGATCAGCCGACCTCGAGTTTCGTAGACCTCATAATGTAGGACACAAAGTGCAACCTGAAGATGTGATAGCATAGGCTCTCGCCCATCCTCAGAGCAGCACAAAAATGATCAGTGGAAATTGTGGCCTCTCATAAAGCCACGTTTGGACAATCCTGAATCAGGTGCTCATCCAAACCGATCCACACTTGTACAGGGATTGCTGCCAAGAGATGCTGAGAGACATTGCACGCGGTGCAACTTTGCTATGAATAACTTAAAGGACCATCCATCATTCCTGGCAGACATAATATGGACGGATGAAGCATGTTTTTCGCGTAACGGAATGTTTAATAGACAGAACGTTCCTACCTGGTCGCTGGAAATTCCGAGATATGCTGTCGAAGTTCGACATCAATTACGCTGGTCAATTGTTTGGTGCGGAAATTTTAATGACAGGCTCATTGGACCAGTATTTTACGAGGAAACATTAACGGCACAACGTTACTTGGAGCTTCTGCAGGATGTGATAACCAACTTTGTTGAGAATCTACCGTTGCAACAACTCCGAAATGTATGGTTCCAACATGACGGCGTCCCTCCACATAAGATTTCAAACGTTAAGCAGTACCCGATGGAGACATTCCAGAATCAAGTCATCAGGTATGGTGGTTTCGTAGAGTGGTCCTCGCGCTCACCTGACTTGACCCCATTGGACTTCTTCTTATGGGGAGACATAAAAGGGCAGGCATATGCGACTCATCCGCCAACATTTCAGGATCTTCGACGACGCATTACTGATGCTTGTGCTTCCGTAACACCTGCCATGTTGCACAATGTGCAGCGAGAAATCCAGTCCAGAGTACACAATGTGCTTAGTGTCTAACGGAGAGCATTTTGATCAATTTAAGTAAATGATCCAGAAGACAGGGACGTGTCTCGGTTTCTTTCTCCACTCTTTATGACATGACAATTTTCGAAACCGAGACGAAACAAATGTTCATTTTTTGTATTCTATTTTGAGTATTAATGTGCGCAAGGTATCTGTTCGTACTAAATCGAAAGTGCTCTACAACTTTCTGATTGACTTTTTTGTCGTATCTTTCACTGTTCATGAGATAGGATCGCTAATTCCAAAATTTGCCTATAGATGGCGTTGTAAGTTGTCTCATCGAGTAGCGCATAGCCTTTTTACTATACCTAGGCACCAAATTTATGGCCTAAGCTGTCATCGTTTAGAAGTTAAGGGGGGAGGGGGTAATGGAAATAATTGGAAACCCTGCATAATAATCTGGACTAAATATAATTTTTAAAACTGAAATTATTTTTAAACAAGGATAGTTCAAAAACAAACGAATCTTAGAAAGCTGACGCCTTATGTACACCTTTACGACGCAGGGAATTCAATAGCAACAACACGCAACTATGATTGTTCCTTCTTCTCTACTAATGGAGTGTAATTCAGGATCTCTACGCTAAATAGAAAAATTAATAGCGCCAGAATCAAGGTACTCGATTTTACCTCACTCTCCCCTATTTATGTTTCCCTGAAGAAAGACATTTAGTTCTGTAGTCTACCCAAATATATACCTCATCACTCTCAGACATTGCCTCCACCTCCTTATGAAACTCTTTCACAAACGTGTGACCGTTGTAAGCGGGTTCTACATCTCCAAATCAAATACATTGTATATTGCTTTGTAAGCGAAACTTTAAGTCATCCGTCAAGAGAACACCATTATATTGATCTGCTGTCAACTGAAAATATTGATATATTCAACTTAACTGTCCCTTCAGTTGAAACGAGATGAGCGGTGGTTATATGGCTATTTGTCTCGCCTAAAGTCCAGTTTCATCGAGATTTTCCATGCACAATAGACCTAGACATCGTTCATGATGTGTATGCTAAAATGAAAGACCTTAGTTGGGTTTGTTCAAATTTTTGTTCTTTTTAAGCATAACTGATCATCGGCATTCGATGAAACAATTGGCCATGGCTGGTTGAACCGTATGGATGTCAAATTTGTAATTTGAAATTCTTTCCAAAGTGTACAAATCGTGAAGACTCTGAAGGATTCGAGTTTACCTATCAGGCCATATGTGCCCCTTTTTTAAACTGTCTGTAATTTCCAAAAGAACCATATAGTTTCATGAAACCTTAATACATTGCATGAGGCCTCGATATTTTATATCAGAACAATGATATTATTTTATATTAAACGAAAAATCGCACCGCGCAAATAATATCTATTTACGCTTATGTACTTAAGTCCTGCAGACTGTTTTCAAGCATAGCGGAGTGGATTTCGTATCATCGCTGCTATAACTTTTTCCAAATTTTCTAGAGAACGTTTTTACTTGGATTAACAAGTGGCTTTGCTTTCATTTAAGAGCTCCTTGAAGGAAGAGAACCGCAACACAAGATTGTGTTAGACGAGGGTACAAAGTCATTTCGATAGATTTTAAATCTTCGACGAAACTGATGCCGAAACTTGGTAATCGGTGCACTTCTTCACAAAACAATCGTAAGCAAAAACCCACTGATATAACGCACACAGCTGCATGACACCGATTGAAATGCCAATGCTATGAACAATGGTTCATAATGTCCTCCCTCTCACACATTTTCCTCTCTCCAATGCCGAGCATGAGCTATTTTAAAAACATCCGGTTTTTCTGTCTCGCACTGTATAAATTAATTGATCCTTAACTTTAAGTACAATATATTTGGCTGAAAATAGACCAGAAAAAATAAAACTACTATTTTATAGTAAAGGCGGATGAAAAATATAAGCCATTTGGCTTGAAAGTTTTAAAAGAGGAAAGATGGATCCAATGCATTATTTTCACCACGGTGGTAAATTTCCTTACTTCATAATAGATATTTTTCAGATTGTATGTTTTCCAAGCCTTTGAATTTTAGTTAAAATTCCGTCCTTTATTTATTTTAATAGTGAAGAGAACAGCGTCTATGTTTGCTTAGGGAGACGAATTTGCTTGATCTACAAAATAATCTGTTCATTTTAAGGTTATTCGCGAGTCAATATTAAGTACTGAAGAGATACGCGTAAGAGAAGGAAATACAACTCGTGACCTGATTTTAGTTTATAAATTGAGTTAAGAAGGTCTCACTGTGTGTAATAACAAAGAAAATTTTTTGGAAGAGATTCTTCGAGAAGTCCTTTCGTCTCGGATTAACGAAAGAAAATTAGTTTTAATTTTTCCATTCAAAGACAGGGAGTTGTAAAAAATTATATGTTATATTTTCAGTGCTGCTGTTTCTAGATTATTTGCATTAAACCCTGCTAAAATTTCTCTTTTATTTAGAGATAACGAATTTCAGGAAATGGTACGAAACTGCAAAATTAAACAGAATTTTTTTAGAAGATCATAAATTCTTATGATTTTAGCTATATTAATATGCGCATGGGAATGAAAAAACTATTTTACATAATCAGATTTCAGTAATTAATTAACAGAACATTTGAATGCAGAAAAGACAAAAAAAATTATCAAAGAAATTTTAATCAGTTTTGCATATCTGTTTTGCGAATTTTTAAAGGTAAAATAAAGTTCATGCTTCAAACATAATTAATAACAAATGATTATTACCCTTGTACAAGTATGTATTTGTGTGCGTAACTATTTTGAATACGTCTAATGGCATCTTTGCAACTAGGGGAAAGTGGACTAAAACATGGTAACTAATGTAGCTCTCACATTTTATTAAAATATCCATTGTTTATCGGAGTACAATATATCTTTCCAGAGAAGTCACAGTTTCATTACTTATTTTGTAAATGATTTTTTGTTAAAAAAAGTCAAACTACTAGCGGGTTGATACCGGGTACAAATGTCAACGATATGGGGAATTAGGAAAACTTGATTTTAATTGGAAAAAATGCAATCATTTTTATTTTATATAACAATTTAAGAATATTGTTTACAAACTTCATAAGGCAGTTGTCTTCTTCCTCAAAGCCACCTCAGCTTTCGTGGGCACAGCTAAGACAATTCTTACATTGGATTAAGCCTGCTTCTTTATTTAAATTGGAAAATACGTGATTAAAATATAAACAATCAACGTCTCATATATTTTTATCGTCTTAAACAGAGGAATCATCAACACTGACTGTCCCAGTCTAACGCCACTTGGAGAATCCGGTTTTACCCCGAGTGCCGAGGTTATAAAAAAAGATATAGAACCGCGTATTTATTGGAGTAAATCTTTATTGTTTGATAGGGTATGAATCCTTGGAAAACGTATAATAAGCTGGATGAAATATAGTTTTTATAACTGTAATGATTTTTAAATCAGGATAGTTTAAATTCAAACGAACATTAGAGAGCTGACGTCTTAAAACAAACAAACCTTCACAGACGCAGTGAATTCAAAAACTGCAACACCCCACTATGACTGTACCTGTTTCTTGACTAACAGAGTGTAATTCAGTATCTGTCTGCTAGGGTACCCGGTTTTACCCCACTACCCGGCTTTATCACTCTCTCCCATAGTTACTTGAAAGTGAATTGATACCGATGTAAATGTATCCTCTTCTAGACAGGTACATGCTTCATAAACCATTAAAGATCTGTACTTTTCCGTTTATTGGAAACTTGTTAAAGCAGAAATATCATCCTTGAAGACCCCTTTTAAACAACCTCTCTAATGTCCGTATATCATGCAATTTTAATGTTTCCGAACCGAATATGAACTTGACGCTTATTAGAAGAGAAACGAGAAAAGGGTTGAAATGCTTCCGCTCCTGTAGAATATCAGGAAGCTCATAGCTTTCTTAAGATATATTGAAGTCTTAGCGTTTTAGTTTGAGTTTGAACTCAGTTATTTATTACTTTGAGGAGAGTAAACAGCAATATTTGGGCAAGACCGCACCGTTTGTGATTGCTATTGAATTCATTCATTCTGGAGTTAATTTTAAATAAATATAGAATGCAGAAGAGACTAAAATTTCGGAGAAAAGTGCACGTTCATTGCTATTAATGTATAAAATGCTCTAGGGTCTCTTTATATGCGGAATAACAAAGAGAATTTTCTTACAGAATGTCTTTGATGCGTTATGAATTCATACATAATATTCTATAATATAAATACCGTCTGGACGCATCTAACGCTCCAGGAATGTGGGCGTGGCTACGTGCCAAAAGTGGCTCGCCCAGAAGGGAAGACTTCTTTTCTTAGAAGTCGGAGCGGGGGAACAAAGATTTCTTAGAATTCGCCGCTGTTATCGAAGGGGGAAGTGAATTTCCTTTATCTTTGAAAGAGAAAGTGCTCAAATATTGTTGGAAACTACAAGGAAACGAAGGTTCGCAAGAGAGAGAATTGCACGATGCAAGGAGGGACGAAGACAAGAGACATTAGACAGAATTCAAATCGAAAATATTTAATTAATTAGAAATAATTTATTTTTCCACTTCTCCGAGATCTTTACTTTCGTTTTTGTTAAAAAGGTTCCTTCTTTTTCATACTTAATTTTGGAATTGAATATTTATATATTTTGCAAAACGAAAGTTAGTGTCAATTGATTTATCATTTCTGTTTTCCATGCTTTTCGTATTTCTTAAGCACTGACAATCAGATCTGATATATTGTTGGCAAGCTAAAAGCCCGTCTTAGACGGTCACAAATCTTTTAGTAACATATAGTCGTATGTGGGATATGTTAAAAACCTGTTTTCATACTCCAATTCCATGTTTGGAAAGTTTGAAAGTGCGTATAGGAATTTGAATTTGTGAGAAATTGTGTTGGTTATTTTAACACTTCTTCCTATGAAGCAGTGTACTTTGTGAAGAAATTTTGTACTCGAATTTGCTGGCGTTCTTCCGAACTGTCAGTGGTTCGATATTTGTATGTCCGTAAGGACGGGTCAAATTACTAGTTATTTATATTCAAATTCGTATAGTTGAATCTTTAGGTTTAATAATAAATTAATTAAATTTTGCGCTTAAATTATATTCAGCGGCTTTTATTTTCAGAACAGAAATTGCTCTTTATGTTACATGCCCTCATAACCCTTTCGGCCCTAATAGGCATATATTTCCCGGAGATTAGATTTCATTCCCTAATAGCAAATAAATTCCACTTTTACATGATGTTTTATGTTTTCAGTGTTCGTAAGGAATTAGGGAATGAAATTACGATCTATGAAACTTGGAAACACTCTCCGATTGCAAATGGCGGACTTATGTTGTTGAGCACGCACAATTCTCAAGTTTCGGTTGGTATACATATTTAATCTTACAGTAAGTGCAATTATATTTATGGTATACTTAGTAAGGGTGGAGTGAAAAAATTCAAATTTATATTTCAGAGTCGCTTTAGCGCGGAAAAGTTACGTTTGGTACATACTTAAATAACAAAAAAAAGATTTATTCAAATCTGATAATGTCTTCCGATCGCGCAAAGCGTCTAAATATTTGAAAGAATGTTTTAATATAGAAATAGTTGTTCAATATAGAAAAAAATAGAAATACTTTTGAAAACTTTTTGCTTCCGTATTTTTATAATGCCATAGTGCAAAAGTGTTTCAATGGGTACTGCTACATAAGAAAAAAAATATTTATCTATTTAGAGAATATCTTCCGATCGTGCAAATCCCTTAAAATTTACCAAAAAAATCAGTATTTTGACAACTTTCAAAAATTTTGAAAACGAATTTGTATCAGTTTTTAACGTTCTACATTCAAATCACGGAATTAATTTAAAAACTCCAACGGCTTTTGAAAGAGATAGTGTCGATGGTTTAGTTGCATAGTTAGATGGTTAGATGGACCTGCCCATTTTATTTGAATTCACTGCCCATTACTCCAACTGGCAAGACCGTGCGATACTCCTGTTCGTTCATGTTGCTTACTCTAGTGTCGGTTCCTCCCACACCCCATTTGCGCATCCATCTTCTATTAGTTGTCTATTATGTCTAGGTATCAGTCGTCATTAATGGAAGTGTAGCATTCTGAGTCATGATTGGCACTCAATAGTGTTTAGATCTATTCTATTCAGTTCGCTTTTGAAATGGATTCGTCACCGTCAAATAAAGTTACGAGATAGTCCATTCAGTGCCCTATATTTGGCTGTCCCTCAGAGATATTTGCTGCCAAATAAACTCCCTACATACGAGAACCGAAACTATAACGAATGTGAGATCGCTCCGGATTTTATGACTTTAATAGTCATTCGGACAGTTACCACTTTTGATTGCCTGACATATGTCTAGAAAATATATCTGGTTTTTGCTCAAATATTATCTGTCCACTTCTGGGGTTGCACAATCTATTGGTTGAAAATCTATCTTGGCAGTTTTTCACACACCATGAGATTTCTTCAGTTGGTCCACAAAACGTCTTGGACCAGTTATATCCCCATCCAAGTGCTGAAAAAGGTGACTGTAAGGTAGCTCAATGAAATGCATCAAACAGGCAGCCAATAGCAATGTGTCGCCCAACATAGGTTTTGAGTTGACGAATAGCTCTACCAACCTTTCTGCCCAGTATTAATTTTAGTACAATGACAGCCAATGACCTCCAATTGTTTTAGTGAAATCCTTATTCATTTAGATCACATACAATACTAGATGTAAAGTCTTTGTTCAATCCAGAGTTCGGAGACACATGAGCAACATAAACCGAACCAGGTTCGCTGATGATAGAATAATGCTCCTCCCTCATTTTTGTCTTATCTGTTTTGATTCAATCTTTTCTATAACTAAGATGTGATTCCACATTTCTTCCTCAAAGCAATCTGAATAGAACGGATCAATACCAGACACTATTGAGCAAACTAATGCCAAGCATGATACACAACGCAGAATGTCCAGAATGCTACTCGTTCAATAATAATGGCTGTCACCTAGACATAATAGACAACTAATACAAGATGGAGGCTCGAGTGGGACGTGGGAAGAACCGACACTAAGTAAGCGACATGAACGAATCGGAGTCTCGCACGGGGTTGGAAGTTGGAGAAGTGGGCAGTGAAATCAAATAAAATACGCAGTTTAATAATAAACCATCGGCGCTATTTTTTAAAAAAACACTTTGGCGTTGTTAGATTACCCCGTGGTTTCATTGCGGATCCTTAAACACTGATAAATTTTTTAAAACAGTTTCGAAAATTGTCAAAATATTGAATTTTATGGTAAATTTTAAGGTATTTGCGCGATCGGAAGATATTCTCTAAATAGATTAATAATTAATTTTTTTCTTATGAAGAAGTAACCTTTAAAACTTTTTTGCACTATAGCATTGAAAAAAGCAAAATTTTTAAAAAAATTGCTTAAAAACAGTGAAATTGTCCATTTTTTCAAATATTTAGACGCTTTTCGCGATCGGAAGATATTATCAGATTTGAAAATTCTTTTTCTGTTATTTAAGTATGATCGAATCGCAACTTTTCCGCATTATAGCGACTTTGAAATACAAATTTGAATTTTTTCGCTCTACCCTAATACTTAGTGTAAAATGGTTCGTATTATGTAATAATTTAGCCTTTATAACATCGAAGATATGCTTAAAAGTTCTCATATTTTCCAAAGTTTTTTTTTTGCACCATTTGTTAATTAAAACTATCTTACAGTTTACTACGTCATTTTTTTAACTAAAGTCTTCTAAATTGACAAATATCCGATTCATTGTCTAATTCCTTTTCAGAATTATTAATTTTTAAGGTTATTAAATTTTAAGATAATATCTTCCAGTATTTGATAAACCTTCAACTGTTTAAAAAATTAATGATCGTGTAAAGTTCATCTACAATTCGAAGAACTGCATGATCCCTACCTTTGATCCTAAGTAAATGATCCGTATCACTCGATAATAAATCCAACTATTCAAATTCACTATAAAAATTTATTTTACATTTATGAGGCAACTTAAGTATACATATAATATAGTTCAAATTTTATTTGATTACTAATTCCTTTTCAGAATTCGACTTATGGTCTCTAACTAGTTTAATATCAACAATTTCCTTATTTTCTTCATTAATCGATTCTTAATTAGTAGATATTTCAGCTAAAACCTTTGTCAATCTTTCCATTTCATATTTTCAGTTTCAATAGCGATAATGTCGTGAGCAATCTGTTTTCTTTAGCAATCCTACACAGATACGCGAGAGCGCACATCTGGCTTCAGAGGCACGACCGTCTGCTTTCTGGGATAACAAATGCGGGAAAATTCTTGAAATACCTGTGTTCAACAAGTAAATGACCTTGAATGTAGCTGCTGTGAATCTGCAGTTTTTCTTTGAGGGGTTCATTTTCTGTAATAAATTCTTGTAACCTCCAGGCCTCGCAGGCCCGATGCGCGTCCTCCCGGGTTATTAAATTTTAAGATAATATCTTCCAGTAATTGATAAACCTTCAACTGTTTAAAAATACAAGATGGTCGAGAATGGTCGTGTAAAGTTCATCTAGAATTCGAAGAACTGCATGATCCCTACCTTTGATCCTAAGTAAATGATCCGTATCACTCGAAAATAAATCCAACTACTCAAATACACTATAAATATTTTACATTTATGACTATAATTTATTTTACATTTAACATTTTTACATTTTACATTTTTACATTTTTTCATTATAATTTATTTTACATTTATGAGGCAACTTAAGTATACACATAATATAGCTCAAATTTTATTTGAATATCTCAAGAAATTTTCAGAATATTTAATTTGAAAATCAAAATCTATTGAAAATATATGTTAATGCTGATTTGAAAATTGACATTTTATGTTTCATCTTGTATTTGAGCTTCATGTTTTTATTTTATACGAAATATATTTATAAGTGGTTATTATCTGAAAAAATGGTGAAAATTGTTCCATATATAGCATTGTATAAGTTCTTTTGTTCTGAACTAAATCTTTGGAAAGAATTCATCATTTTTACTTTTTATTTCTATCTCTGAGGATTGCCCTTCTTCTAAAAGAATGTTAGATACCTTACGATAGAGAAAAAAAAATGTAAACATATATAAAATGAAAACTAAACAATTAAAATGCCCTTTTTAAATAGATTCTTTTAGTGTATTATTTTCTTCTTTCTCTTCTTTCAATGCACCAAAAATCCTTTGCATGGATCTTTGATCACGGAACGGATCACGTAAGCTTTCCAAAACCGCGACATTCCAATTCATACCAAGGAAAATATTTCCGACTCGAAATGTATGAATGGAAAACTGTTTTCTCTCTATAAACTAACAAACCCTTGAAGTGGGAGAAAAGTATAAGGTTTATGATGCAGCATAGTAAAAGAATTTATATTTTGATAGTAAAGGGATTTGATACAATGACGAAAAGTGTCAAAATATTGTTTGAGAGCAAGTACGATATTCGTATAAAAACAGTATTGCGTTTGCTATTTTTATATTCCGATAAACTTGCAGCGCGTGTCTAAGTCTCGGTCAGAGTACAGTGAACAGGTTCTGCAATGTTTTCTGCAACTTCTTTTTTTCCCTATCTGTTATATTTATGAGATTCTAAACTCTATATACCTTTAAAAATTCCGTAAATAAATAAGAAAAGGGAACAAATTATTAGCAAAACTTTTTTCTTGTAAAGTTGGAAACTTTTTTGAAAGTAAGAATTATTCCTTCTCCATCTGTAAAATTAAGGCTTATTTTTCCTCTGTGAAATGTTTTCAGTCATTTAAGTCAATGTTTCTCAACCTTTTAGAAATTGCGACCCAATTTTCAATCATAATTTTCTTCGCGCCCCTCGCCTCTCATACAAAACAATGCATGCAATAATAATGTATCTTTGGTATTTTGACGCTAAAGCTACACTTCGATCTTAATTACAAACCTTGTAAATTACATTGGAAAAATAATTAATTAATAAATCTTATAATTAATCAATCAATTTTTTAAATAATATTTTCTTTTTGATATGCTCGCGCCCCCATTTAGAGTTATCACGCCCCCAGGTTGAGAATCGCTGATTTAATTTTATGAACACTTACTACTGCTTATGTGTCTTTTTATATGCAATTAATGTATTTCATTATTATATTTGATTCGTTTACTTTTTTAATGCTTTTTTTTAACGCAATGGGTTTCGTTTTTTTTTTAATTTTCTGTTTAAACTAGCATGTATGCAGCGGAACATTTCTCATTTCTTTACGTCTGTTAAACAATCTAATTTCTGGTTGGCGGCCAATCCTGTAAATCGGGGTTCTCAAGCTTTTTCCCCTCGCGTACCCCTTGATTAGTCTTTTCATTTTCGCGTACCCCCTACTGCCATACCCCAACAATCATCCGTCTATGCAAAAAAGTTTTTATCAATAATGTTAAGAGCTTAGGTAAGCTTAAGAGTCAAATGACGCGATTTAATGGCATTTGCAGGACTTATTTTCAATTTTATATTTTATTCCAATTTTAACAATAGTATTAGTTAAACGGCAAAACAAATAAAAACAGTATTGTAATAATTTCACGTTAACTTATAAGGTTAGCTAAAAATTACACTTCGTAATAATCAGTTATTCAAGTGCAAGAAAATTTCAATGTGATCCTTGAGTTTGTTTCATGAAGCTGAGTTTTATAAATTTGAGTTCAAATGAAGAAAGATATAATCTCACGTCTGGAGCTGCGTCAAGCATATTTTGATATTTATTCTTATTATATGTATAAGACGAGAATGCTCTTTCCACAAGTTCTGTGTTCGTGAAAGGTATTAAGGTATCCGAACACGTTCGGAGCACTTTTTTTCAAATTGTGAAATAGAAACACCAAAATATGTTTTTTAGATTCGAATTTACTAAAGATTAATATCAGAGTATAATTTTTGAGTATAAATTATTACAAATTTACAAAAATCTTAAATTCCTGCTGCTTTTCAGAGGAAATTCCCAAAAACTTTCAACATGCTACAGGTCAAACTTTTGTAATAATTCAAATAAAACTAACACTAAAATAAACTACATACTATGGACTAGTGTTTGTACTAGAATCTTAACATTCATTGGATAAATAAAAATTTTAGAGCTAATCGTACAATCATTATAAGATTTTCAGCAAATTCATTCAACAGTCATTTTTCATATAAAAGACCATAATTAAAAACAATATTGTTACAATATACATTATTCTAGTGCATTCACTAGAGACACATTTGAAGAAAGTGTTCACAAAATTTCAGAACAATCGAATGATAATATCTTGAGTTATCATGTTTGAAGTTTGAAAAATATGCATAAAATCTAATTTTGAGAAAAATCAAATTTTAGTTTTTCCACGCGTTCAAATTAAGTGTCTAAACTTTAAAAAAATTTCCTAAAAATATACTGACATCATATTAACTTGAAAAAGTGCAGTTTAAAAGAATTTTTGACAGGTTTCTGTTCCATTAAATGACAACTTTTGGTTAATTAAACGCCCACTTCCGGTTTTCGGTTTGTTATAAAACAATTAATATCTCATCTTCTAATTAACGTACCGACAAAAGTAAATATGTTTTAGAAAGGTAAATGAATGAACTATCAAAAACATCAAAAATTAAAAAATTGGAATTTTGGTCGAAAATCGACTTTTCAACGTGTTCGGATACTTAAACATTTTATTGCTTTAACATCGAGTTCTTGGTTCTCTTCTTTCGCCAGAAGTCAATCAAATTTCTTTTTTAAAATTCAGATTCTAATGAAGAATCAGTGGAAAGTTCAAATAATGTTTCTTTTTCAGAAATTGTTAATTTTTCAGCTTTTTGAAAAAACGCTTCGTTGAATGGATTTAAAATCCACATATATGCATCACTCCGCTTCGGAAAATGTCTGAATGACAACTTAAATCCTTTTAAATGTGCTATTATAACAGTTTTTAATTGTTTTGTTAATTTAAGTTCGTTCTCAGATAAAAGATGTGAAGTGTCTCAAAAACTTCATACTAGTTTTTTTATACGGGATTCCCAAAAATATTCAGCTTCTTAATTATAGACTCTATTTTGTCAGTTACCTTAAAAATGGTTATGGAATGGTTCTGCAATCCTAAATTAAGTTTATTTATTTCTGAAAAATGTCAGATAAGTACGCAAGCTGCTGCAACCATTCACTTTCATATAATTTAGAGCTCAACGTAAAAGGGTGGTCTTTAAAAAACATATGAACTTCATGTCTCAGTTCAAACAATCTTTTGAATACATTTACTCGCGAAAGCCATCTCACTTCTGTGTGCAAAAGTAACGTAGTATGTAGGCTGCCCATATCTCCACAGAAAAACTTGAACAATCGAGTGTTAGTTGAATTAGCCTTAACGAAATTTAGAACTTTGACAGATTAACTGAGTACTTCTTTCAATGAATCTGGCAAAGGCTTCGCAGCTAAACTTTATCTGTGGATGCAGCAATGGCTTGCAAGCTACATGAGAAGCGACTATTTTGATACTACCACGTAAACCTTTATAACAGCCACACACAGATTTTCCACTATCTGTGCAAACACCACAGCACTTAGCCCAATATATTTCGTTTCCACAGAAATAACCCTGAATGACACTAAATATGTCCTCATCAGTACATCTTTTAGTGAGAAGACAACACAATGAGAGGTTTACTTCAAGTTCGTTAACATTCAAATATCTTGCAATAAACAAGCAAAATTGACAGATCTGAAACACCAATGCTTTCATCCTCCTGTATTGAAAAGAAGGGCTCTTTTTTGTTCTTTTATTTATATTATAGTAGCTTCAATGTCAATAAACATGTCCTTAATTCGTCGAGAAACTGTGCTGTTAGACAAAGGGATATTTTAAATTTTTTGAGCATGGTCTTCACCGAACATGCATTCAACCGCATCCTTCATACACGAAAATACCAAATTTTCAGCGATAGTATGATTTTTTCCACTTTTAGCAAAATAACTTATTCTGCATGATGCCTTAATCGTAGCCTCATTTGCTCTGTTTGTGGATATCAAACAAGAATTTAAATTAGGGCTATTCCCCAGTAGCACAAAGGTATTGAAAAATATTGTACGATATTGGACAATATTCGCAATATTGTATAATATTGTACAATATCATAAGATATTATACAATATCATAAGATATTATACAATATCATAAGATATTATACAATATTCATAAGATATTATACAATATCATAAAATATTATACAATATTGAACAATATTGTACAATATCGCGCAACATGTTGTGCTTCCTGGGTTGGATAGTCGTCGAAAAAAACTAATATTTCTTTGCTTATAAGCTGGATGTTTTGTTCCTAAATGGCGCATTTGTAAAGATGGTTTCATGCTGCCATTTGAAAATATCTCTCCAAAAACAACGCAGGGTGGTTTTGGACAATATCACCCGTGACCGAAAATCCATATTTTAAGCATTCGTTAGAATATTTTCTCTTCTTCGGAGGCGCATTAATGCATTGAGTTTTTTTTTAACAAAATCAATTTTATTTCTTACCTGAACGGGCCAATCAGTCGGTCTTTGCTCATGATCATGATTATCATCTTGCTGATCCACAGTTATCTCCATAGCTGCCAAATCGGTGGTTCGAATTTCAGTTCTAGATGTCGATATCATAAGAGTTTCAGTTTTCATCCACTTGTCCATTTTGAGAAATCAAATAATATCAAATTGAAGTCACCCTAAAGATAAGCACTTCAAAACTGAGCACGCATAGCCTAAAAACACCAGTTTTTACCACAAACCAATCAAATTGAGCGCCCATAAAAACAGAAAGCTTGATTTATATGAAGAGCCATTATTAATTATGCATCCCAGTCGAACAATTAATGGTGCCTGCGTTTAATCATGCTTTTATTAAAAATGTCAAAACAAGAATCTTTGAGAGGATTCCGGATTGTTCTCGATAAGCCTAAACTAGAAGAACAGAAATAAAAAGCATACCACACTGGCGCCTAGTGAAGCTACATCTTTTACGAACACACTGATGATTCATGCATAATTGGGGCTGGTGAAGAGAAAATATCAATAATTTAACCAGGTTTTCTTTTGCTTTCTTTTTTCTTATTTTGAGCGTAGGTTTTAGACCAGCACAACTTTCACTTTCACTTTTCACACGAACTTAGGAAAACAAAATACTGTAACTTTTTTAATCTTTTAAATTTTCTTGTGTCCGCCATTACCGACTTTGATTTCGCGTACCCCCAATTGGTCCTTTGCGTACCCCTAGGGGTACGCGTAGCACAGGTTGAGTACCTCTGCTTTAAATTATACGAGATTAATTTTGTTACTTTTGAATTCTTTCGGATGGATAAATAAATAAGGAAATGAATACGGCAGAAAAAGAAAGATATTCCTTATGCATAGAAAATTACAACCTGAATGTCTACAGACGAATATCTCTTATATTGTTTTGAAATTTAATTTGGATACAGAAATATATTTTTCCAGGTAAAATTTATGCCTTTTATTTCGTTGAAATTGATTTATAACAAATTTTGCAAATTTGTAATTTGGTTTTTGATTCGTTATGTAGAAAGTTCGGTCTTCTTCTTCTCTTCGCTAAAAAATTAAAAATACTATTTTATAATATTAATTATGGCATCAACTAGCTGAACTCGCGCAGAAACTGGCCAAACTGGCGCTTTCAAGCTTTTGACGTTTCAGCTTCCCAAAAAATCTAGCGAGTGTCAACTATCGTCAGCAAAGAAGTTGTGCCGAGCTGGCGATTCAGCGGTCCAAGATAAAAAGGCACCAAATGGTGTACGTATAACGGAAAAGTACCCAATATACAATATTCACAAAAGAGAGCTCCATGATGTTCTCCTCAATTTGTGAATCAACACGATTATAACCTACTCTGATTTGAATTACACTGGCATACAAAAGTTAAGGAACATTTCGTAAAATATGAGAAATTTCCAATTAATACGAAAACTATATTTCAAAGTCAGTTCTGGAGAATCGTGTGACATTCAATAGAGTATCATACACATATTACAGTGAAGATTCGGTCACGAGGGCAATTAGGGAGACCCCCAGAAAAGGATGAAAGCGAAAATGGAGTTTCACCCATCCTGTTTCACAGAAAGCTGATAACGAGATGTAACTTTTACAATGGTTATGGTGTGATATGCATAATATTTACATGCATTTTCGTAAGCATAGCACAAATATTTGGGAAGATACAAATGTTTCTTTATAAAAATACCAAATTTTCCGCATGTGTTTTGCTTATAACATGCAGAGTTTACATTCAAATTATTCGAAATTTGCAGAAAACTTGACAATATGTCGCAGAATTATTCTATTAAACTTTGAAGTAAATAAGTTGAATATTACAGGAAATATGAGTGTCTGTACTAAATATTTTTTACTGCGCATGAGCGAGACGGAGCGGAATTTTTCTTTCATATCTTCAAAGCCAGACACATAGAAAGACTTTTAAAAAAATTCCAGTTGAATGCCATTAAAATTCAGAAAGCTGTCGGTAATTCAGTGAGGTGAATTTCAACTTCTTTTTAAGAGAAGCTAAATGTTAAGGGTTCTTGCACAAACTGATATTTTTTTAAATTTGAATCTTCGAACAGTAACATTGAATTTTAGTAAAATTGAATATCCTGAATACCATGGACACTTATAAATTAAATACATTGTTTAAATTGCATTTTCTAGAATACCATTCGAAGATTAAGTTTAAAAAATATCAGTTTGTGCATGAACCCTCATCATTTAACTTCTCTTAAAGGGAAATTGAAATTCACCTCACTGAAATGCCGACATCTTTCTGAATTTTAATGAGATTCAACTGGAATTTTTTTAAAAGTTGCTCTATATATCTGGCTTTGAAGTTATAAAAGAAAAATTCCGCTGCATCTCGCACATGCGCAGTAAAAAATTATTTAGTACAAACACTCATATTTACTGTAATATTCAACGTATTTACTTCAATGTTTAATACAATACTTCTGTACCAAATTGTCAAGTGTTCTGCAAATTTCGAATAATTTCATTGAAAACTCTGCATGTTATAAGCAAAACACATGCGGAAAAATTTGGGATTTTTTAAAGAAACATTTATATCTTCCCGAATATTTGTGCGAATGTTTACGAAAATGCATGTAAATATTATGCACATTAAACCATAACCATTTATAAATGTTACATCTCGTTATCAGCTTCCTGTGGAACAGGATAGGTGAAGCTCCATTTTCGTCTTCATCCCTTTTTTGTGGTCCCCCTAATTGCCCTCCTGACCTAATATTCACACTATGATACTCTATTGAATGCCACATGGCTTTCCAGAACTGATTTCAAAACATAGTTTTCGTGTTAATTGCAAATTTCTCGCATTTTACGAAATGTTCATTAACTTTTGTATGCCAATGTATTTTGACGTCGATCTGAACGTTCTTTGGCTCGCTTAAGTCCATATGCTTCATTTCTAACTAATTCCTTTTGAATAATTTCGTCCAAAGTTACATTAAGAAATATTGTGAGTACTACATCGGAAACTCATTTTTTTTCGAGAAGTTGTTTCACGCCCGAACGAATATAGTAGCAAGCTATGTGTATGAAGTTAAGCCTAACATAGAGGAGGCTACCGGTTTTGTTCTGTAAACAAACCGATCGTTGCCATCGCTAGAAAAGAAATTAACCTCTTTTCTGTACCACGTACGTTTAACGTTTTATATATATAGATAATACATTAATATACTATTTAATTCGAAAAGAATCCATAACAAAAACCAATCTTGAGAGAAATGGCACTTACAAGATGTAAAACGGATCCTCCATTAAAATAAAGTTTTCTAGATTTTTACAAATTTTTCTACTCGCATGCGAAGGTAATTCAGAATATAAAGCATTTTCAATTTAAATGCAGCCATCAGAAAGTTTATCTCAACTTGAAAAGAAACATTTTCCCTCGTGAGTTCATTTAATTACAGGACTAATCTCCTTGAATACATCAGCCAAGCCTTTGCACTTTATTTTACCAAGAATGACTCTACTCTTCCATTCAATTCACGCGCTTTCTATAAGTAAATGACTGACTAATGTTATTCCGTAATGAGACAGAGCAGATGGAGTTTCAGGAGAGAAGAAAGTTCCGAATGTAAGCAGAAGAAAACTTCATGTTCCTGAATTTACTTTAGGACCCCATTAATCAAATAAACCTTTAATTCGAAGAAAAGTTCTAACTTTGTCGCACTGTCTTATCAAAATACAATTTCTTTAATAGTGTTTTTATTCAAGACCTAAGGGTTTAGGCACTAGATTGAGTAATTCCTAGTTTTTCTCAATTATTTATGGTAGCTAAACTTTATTTTTTATCAAAAGACTTTGCGTATGGAAGAATTCTAGAGCCTTAATCGTCTTGCTATCTTTATTCGCTGTCTAAATTCAATGTTTTCTTATAGGTCTAAAAATCTTTTTAGTAGAGTGAATTACTGTTTATACGCAATGCTGTAATAATTTTACATAATTCACCTCTTTATTCTGTAATAATTACACATATAAAGGTAAGTGTGTCTGCTGAAAATCTCCAGAACGGACCGTTTGATCTAGAGCTACAAATTTTGGCATAGGAAATTTGGAGATACCGAAGATGGTACATGTACACCTTGGAGTCACTTTTTCGAAATTAAACAAAATCTTACCTTTTCTTACCATTTTTTTCCAATAAATTCCGAAAGAATTATTATACTACAATGAATTTTTACCACCTTTTAAATTGCAAAATAATAATAAACCTTCCAAATATATTAGTTGAAGATATTTTGTCAAGTTTTAAAGAATATGTAACGGATATGAGTGGGAACCCTGTATAAACCTGAAAAAAATAAATTCTAGGGTAAAAAACATTTTATTAGTAAGGTAACTCTTGATTTGACGCTCTCGATCTGTACAGATAGATTGAGAAATCGGGGGACCACCAACAGTCTTTCTTTCACATATCGGCAATTTACGAGAAAAGGCGAAAAATACGAATTAATTACAGAAGGTTTTTTCATATACACAATCACTGAGCTAGTGCTTCTGCTCTTCTTAGATATAAAATTGTTTTCTTCCATGTCTGATTTTGCCCCCCCCCCTTTCTAAGTGGCACCCGGGGCGGGTCGCCCTCCCTTTAGCTACGCCACTGTCTATTCCATGTATACCCAGTCTTTCTGCTCAACCCACAGGAAGTTCATAGGATATGACGATCTATAGCACTAAACAAACAGAAAAAAATTTTGCCTAGAAACCCATTTGCGGTGTTTAATTTTATAAGTTTATTTGTCACAACTTACTCCTAGTATTATGATTTATATGAAATGATAAGAGAATTTTAACACAATTCGATAAATTTAGATAGTAACAAAATAGAGAAATATTTTAAGTAATAAAAAGCTTCAAATATAAAATTTGAAATGCTTATTATCCTTTTGGAAGGAAAATAAATGGCAATTTAATTCTCTATGTAAAATTGATTTGTGTATGCTAGCACTCGGGATGAATTAAAATGAATTTTTTTTTGGCTTTTATAAAAGATTGTGATAATATATCAAAAATTTCAATGTATTTATATAATAAATATTGAGTTCCACCATTTCTTTAAAAGGCAATTTATTTCTTCCGAAAATTGAATTTTTAAAAATGATTACTCGGCGACCTGCTATAGTGTGGTAAATTTTGGTACTTATTTTTCGAAATTTCGTTTTTAACGTGAAAATATGTAATTGGTTTTTATCACGTATAGAAGAAAACCCTAAGAATATCTTCCATATATACACTATATGCCCAAAAGTATCCGGACACTTGCAGATTTTCACATTTTTTAGAATTTCTCCGGAATGGTTTAGCCGACTGCCTTTAAACTTTGGACATGTAAAGAATAGACAATAACTCACATTTTACATTGAAGATTCGGTCCTGAGGGCAATTAGGGATCCATCTACAAACTGATGAAGACAAAAACGTTTTTGGCCCACCCCGCTTCACAGAATACTGATAACAAGATGAAACTTTCAGAAATGGTAATGTTTAATGTGCATAATATTTACAGAAATTTTTGTAAACTCAGCGCAAATATTTGGGAAGATATAAAGATTTTCTTAAAAAATCTCAAATTTTCCCACCTGTTTTTTGCTTATAACATAGAGAGTTTTCTGTTATATTATACGAAACTTACAGAAAAGATGACAATATCTTAGAGAAGCATTTGTGTAAAACTTTGGAAAAG
This sequence comes from Araneus ventricosus, assembly GCA_013235015.1. Taxonomy (NCBI): domain Eukaryota; kingdom Metazoa; phylum Arthropoda; class Arachnida; order Araneae; family Araneidae; genus Araneus; species Araneus ventricosus. The sequence goes on from BGPR01011301.1 coordinate 39,350, forward strand.
AATCGTTGAATATTACAGGAATTATGAGCAATTTTAGTAAATAGTGTTTTACTGCGCATGCGCGAAACATAGTGTAATTTTTCTTTCCCAACTTTAAAGCCAGATATATAGGGCAACTTATATAAAAAAATTCAGTTCAATATCATTAGTATTCAGCAAGATATCGGCATTACAACGAGCAGAATTTTAGCTCCTGTCGAAGAGAAGCTAAAAGATGAGGGGTTGTACACAAATTGATATTTTTTAAACTTATATCTTTAAATAGTTATATTGAATTGTATAGCGGTTAGAATTTGCTGCATACCCATGAACACTTATCAATTACGCGCAAGACTTAAATTCCAGCTAATTAGGCACTATAAATAACAAACATTTTATTACTTCAATTATATTATTTACATGATTATTGACAAGTTGCATATTACAATTTTACGGCCAAACGATATTTTTAAATATATATATTTTATGGCGAAACGATTTTTTATCTAATTAATTTCTTTTCTTAAAATATTTTAATAATTCTACATATTTATATTTTTTAGATGTGTTCATGGGTATTCAGCAAATTCTAACCACTATACAATTCAATATAACTATTTAAAGATATAAGTTTAAAAAATATCAATTTGTGTACAACCCCTCATCTTTTAGCTTCTCTTCGACAGGAGCTAAAATTCTGCTCGTTGTAATGCCGATATCTTTCTGAATACTAATGATATTGAACTGAATTTTGGTATATAAGTTGCCCTATATATCTGGCTTTAAAGTTGTGAAAGAAAAATTACACTATGTTTCGCGCATGCGCAGTAAAACACTATTTACTAAAAATGCTCATAATTCCTGTAATATTCAACAATTCTTTTAAACAGTTTTACACAAATGCTTCTCTAATATATTGTCATCTTTTCTGTAAGTTTCGTATAATATAACAGAAAACTCTGCAAGTTATAAGCAAAAAACAGGTGGGAAAATTTGAGATTTTTTAAGAAAACCTTTATATCTTCCCAAATATTTGCGCTGAGTTTATAAAAATTCCTGTAAATGTTACGCACATTAAACATTACCATTTCTGAAAGTTTCATCTTGTTATCGGTACTCTGTGAAGTGGGGTGGGCCAAAAACGTTTTTGTCTTCATCAGTTTGTAGACGCCCCCCTAATTGCCCTCAGGACCGAATCTTCAATGTAAAATGTGAGTTATTGTCTATTCTTTACATATCCGAAGTTTAAACACAGTCGGTTAAACTATTCCGGAGAAATTCTAAAAAATGTGAAAATCTGCAAGTGTCCGGATACTTTTGGGCATATAGTGTATATATATATATGTGAAACAACAAAATATTTCTACAGTTTCGAGAAAAAACATTGGTCATGGAGAATCAGGTCGAGTTAGACGGGAGAAGCATGACATTTGAAAAACTGCTTAGCAAGGTGAATTGATATGGAAATCGCACAAGAAAGTTGGATTTTCTTTCTACAGAGGGTACAAGCTGTAGAAGTAGATATTGATTTTATTTCAGCAAAAAGAACTTCATACAGATTATTTATTTTTTTAATTCAACTGACTTCAACTTTATTTTAAATAATTAAATTTAATCATTTATTTAATTTTTTAATATTTTTCTATTTATTTAATAAAATATTTTGCACGTGACATACTGAATGAAGAAAATTGGTAAAATTTGAAAAAATACATTTTTGTTTAAATTCTATGCGCCTACATTTATGATATATTAATGGCTTATTTTAAATAACATATTTGGATTTATTAAGATACCTCTTAGGTTGGTTGGATTGTTAGAGGTTTATGGTAAAAATCTCTGATTTCCTCACGCTTATTTGAACATATGGTAAAAAGGCAGTTTCATTAAAATTCAGTTAAAGGGAACAAATAAATATTTTATAAATTAAAATAAAGGAAAAGGCTTGAGTTTGCATGAAAACCACCCAGCAAATGTGATAAACAACTCCTTTAGTAAATGGGGGAACCAGTTTGATGTAAAATTTCTTCAAAAATGCACAAATATATAGAATGTCCCAAAAAAGTGGAACAAGCGTTTATTTCCTTAAATATTGATGATAGACATATACTTCCAGTTACAAAGTTTCATCAAATAAGATGAGAATTTGTATGGAAATACTTTAACTTATAAGTGGATTGATAATAAAAAGTTTAAAAAATTAATAATATTTTATACGGTCCCCGTAGTGCAAAAATGTCAATATGTAAAACGTTTTCCTTATATTCATCTATTCTCATACAAAGTTACACGCTTCTATCTGCAAAACTTATAGAGAAATACGAAGACAAACTTATTGACTTAATCCACTTTTCCATACCTCTCACTGTTGCTTGATCCATTCTTTCGATGTGCATTTCAGGGATGATATACATATTTCATAAAGTTATTAAAAGGGCAGAATCAGGAAATAGCATTGTATTTGTTAACTCTTTAAATAGTCAAATAATACGTTAATTGAAGTGTGTACAGTCTTATATTTTTTTTGGAGAGCGTCTTTTAACAACCAAAAACGAATACATAGTAACCAGCCAAATTTCTCTTGAAGCAACATGAAACTGAATCCGAAACCTAAAAACAGCCATTGAAAGAGAAATTGAAGAAAAACAAATCAAGACCGCAACGGCAAACCTTGGGGTGAGACTGAAGGAAAAAAACTTTAGTTGACCTAGCTCAAACAGGAGCATCCGAAAGTCCAGTTCTAGCTAAATTCAAAGAGAGAAAGGAAAGCTATTCGCTTTCACCAATTATGTCACTTTGTTTTACGCAATCAGCGACTTTTGGTCCTTTCCAAAACTATTTGGTGTGCAACCCAATCCTTTTGTCTGTCCTTTTTTTCTCTTTTTTATCCTTTTTCGTTGATAATCAAGTTTTCAGAGTGGAGAAGTAAACAAATAGGAATAAAAACAAAAATACGAATTTTTAAAGTAATTTTAGTGAGTTCTGCGACTCTGCAAGCCTAAAGGACGAGTCGCCACTGCCTGTAGGTAAAACTTAATAATACGCACAAAGATGAGAGCAAATAATTCAATATTCTTGTCCGATATTAGGCTATTTTCCTGTTTCACGCTAAATTTTATTTTCTCAAGTTGTCCTTCCATTCTTTATCAAGTCGAAAGTTTCAACTATCAGCCAATGAAACTGAGTAACAATATGCGTCATTTTTTCAATCCATGATGATTGAATGATGTATTAATAGTCAAATATTTGCATATCGCAGTCTTTCTTAAATAAATTTGAATTCCTGCAATAAACATCACCATATAAATTTGTGAGCAGCTCCTTTAAATTAAAAAAAATTATATCTCTGCAGAATCGAAAAATTTAGTTCATACATAGATGAGTGTAAGAGGAACGTTTTTCTCATTGACACTTTTGCTCTATAGGGAATGTATAAAAATTTAATTTTCTTCACTTTTTATCCACGAAAGCCAACGTGTTTTTACACAAATTATCTTATTCTATAAATCTTTGTAATTGGAAGTATATATCTAGGTACAATATTTAAGGAAATAAATGCTTGTTCCAATTTTTTGGGACACCAATATCGCTATTAGCGATCCATTTATCTTTATATATATATATATGTGATATTTTAATTTTTTAACTTTCCTAAATAATCTTAGCGATACCTCATTTTAAATACTTCTACTTTCAACATAATTAACGCACTACAACTTTCTTTTAAAATCACGAGTTTCAAGGGGAATTCCCTATTCTGAGTACTTAAGCGTTCTGCGCATTCTTTTCTGCCCTTTTTTCACGCCAGCATGTAATCATTCAACAACAACGCGCCGCTCGGCGTAACTTCTAAATTCTGGTCATGGAGCTACGTAAAAACTAAGTGCTTTACCTATGAATAATAACGTCTGATGCCTAAATAAAAAGAAGATCTAAACAAAATTCGTCTCTTCCTTGATGAAAATGGACTGCCTTCTCCTTATATAAAGCCTGATCATACAGAAGTCGACAGGATACCATGCTCCTGCTTCGGGTAAACCCCATACAATGGATTTCGAAGCCGCCATTCAGCTAAATAACAAAGTCGTCGTTCACGCCCGAATTTACGCATAATTGGATACCCACAAAAAAACGTCGTCATTCTAAATTTCTACTCGTCCATCTTCATGTTACTAATTTTGACGTTCATCCTTTCTTCATTCAAGGAGTTTTGAAGCCTTTATTTCTGCAAAAGTTCTGTTCGTTGAATATTCTTCAAATTTTTGTGCACAGTGATGTCCATAGTGCCGCCTTCTTTTTAATCATCGTGTTAATCTTTATGTGAATTTTCAATATTTCAAATTTGCAAGAATTCAAGTGGTGTGCATCATCAGTGATTACATGTTCTAAATCTTAATCTGCGAATAATGCGAAAAAAAAAATGCAGCTGCTGGGTAGGGGGGAAAATAAATAAGAGATCATGATCTTCAATGTTTTTAAAATGTTTGATTTTATTTTAAATTGATTTTCATTTATAATGTATTTCCTTTGATAAATAGTTTTGTTTTGGTTGTGATATTAAATATAATACTGATCAGTATATTTTTGGTAAATTATGAAATATATTCTTTTGAAATATTAATTTGAATTTATTTAGTATCATTCTATTTTTTGAGTGTGTTGTTTATGTTTCATACATAATTATTTCTGAATTTTAGTAGTTGAATTTTCGTGAAATTATACTGAAAATTAGTATTGTTCTGTGTATTTAATTGCAGTATTAAAGTAAATAGTTTAACATGTACTTATTTTAAAATTCCCTTAAATTTAAATTGTTTTCCCTAACTTGTATTAAATTTTTTCCTGCATGAATTTAAGATCTGGTAAAATAGTTAAAATGAATGACAAAACAAATGCTAAACCAGATGAATCTGGTATTGTAATGCAGGCTACTAATTCTGTCATTATCATCCCTTTTGACACGAATAACTCTATGAATGTAAATTCTTGGCTTAAATACTTTAATGATAAATGTCAAGAGCATAACTTAGATGATACATGGAAATTGAACAACATAACAGCATACTTGAAAAACAATGCCTTAACTGAATATGTAAATTCCTACGATACCATCAAAACTTGGGAGGAATTCATTTCCTTTTTAACTGAAAGGTACATCTCACCTAACCTGGTCAATTTGAGTGATTTCACTTCGAAATCATTTAAAGAAGGTGATGATATAACTTTATACTTCCAAGAAAAATTAAAAATAGGCAGACAATTAAATTTAGGTACAAGCATGATTCTTGAAGGACTTTCGGATGGCTTGCCAGTTAATTTAAGACAACTTCTTGCTATAAATTCCCCTAACAATCCCACAGAATGGCTCACAACGGCCTCTAAATTGATAAAGATTCAAAAATCAGATGAAAATCAAATTAACCCTAGCCATTCTGCCACCCAAAATTTAAAAACAAACTCTGTTAGTGGTAACCAATGGCAGCCAAGAAATATTAGGCCCCATAACTTCACACCCAGGCAAAATTTTAGGCCAAATAACTTTCAACCAAATTCTCCTCCCAGGCAAAATTTCAGGCAAAATAACAATTACCAAACTCCTCCACCTAGGCAAAATTTCAGACCTTTTAGTAATGCTAACACCCATTTCCAAAACAAACTACCACCTTCACCATGCTGGCTTTGCACAAAACAAGGCATTGCCAATGCTTATCATTGGGTACAAACTTGCCCATTTGGACTTTCCGCAGGACAATTACCATCTCCCAATCCTGCTCCACCTAATTTTGACCCTCCAAAGGAGGAAAATCAACAATGACAATTACCTACAGTATCCGGATACTACAAAAGAAACCTGTTGCCATGTGTTTTAGACACTGGTTCAACTATCTCTTTAATCCCACGTGATTTAGTGACAAAAAACCATTTAAAAATGACAAATGCTCAAGGTATAGTTGTGCAGCAAACCCGGGGTACAATTAGCCTTACTAAAACTTGTACATTTTCATTAAAAATTGGTACCATAAACAAAAATGTGACTATGTATGTTCTAGATCATACTTTACCTTATATAATCCTAGGAATGCCAGAATTGTCAAAATATGACATAACTATAGACTGCAGTAAACAAAAAAATTGTCAAAATGGAAAAAACTTAAATAAAAGTCAAAATGATAAAAATCATTCAAATGATAAAAACAAACAAAACATTTCTTTACATATTTCTGAATGTAAACAAATAAACTCCCATTGTTCTCAGACCACTGAAGATCAGGTTAACCCTCCTCAGTCTGTCACAGAGAATAAATGTGAGTTAAGAAAAGAAGTAAAAGACATAATTAAAAATTTTGATTCAGTTTTTTCAAAGGACAAGTATGATGTTGGTGCACTCAGAGTTGAACCACAGAGAATTGTGCTCAATTCTGACTTGCCAGTTAGTTTGAGACCTTATCGTACTTCTCCTGTTGAGGAACAAGAAATAAAGAGTCAGGTTGAGAAATTGTTGCAAGCTGGTTTAATTAAAGAAAGTAATAGTCCCTATTCATCTCCTGTAACTTTAGCTTTTAAACGTGATGAGGGTAAAAAGACTCGATTATGCATAGATTTCAGAAAATTAAATGCTCTATGCAAATCAGACTCTGAACCCTTACCCCTCATGGATAGTCTACTAGATAAATTATCAAAAGCAAAAATTTTTTCCTCTTTGGATTTGGCTTCGGGATATTGGCATGTGCCCATTCACCCAAAAGATACTGAAAAACTAGCTTTCTGCACAAATTTTGGCTTATATGAGTGGTGCAGATTACCATTTGGCATTAAAGTAGCTCCTGCCATTTTTAATAGATTAATTCGAAGAATATTAACTAAATATAAAATTGATTTTGCTTGCAATTATTTTGATGATATCATTGTGTACTCTTCATCTGAACTAGAACATTGGAAACATCTTAAAACAATCTTTGAAATATGTGAAAAAGAAAACATTAAATTGAAACTATCCAAATGTGTTTTTGCCCAAACTAAAATTAGCTTTTTGGGTTATGAAATTGAACAAGGTAAAGTTTCCCCTAATAATGCTAATATTGAAACTATCAAAAAATTGCAACCACCCACTAATGTTAAAGAACTTCAAAGGTTCTTAGGTTCTGTAAATAGTTTACAATAAATTTATTCCTCAATATGCTAAACTTAGATATCCTTTAAATCAACTTTTGAAAAAAGATGTAAAATTTAACTGGACAAATGAATGTCAGGATGCATTTGACAAGCTTAAAGAAACCCTCACAACTAAACCGGTTCTAAATTTATATAACCCTGATGTAACTTGTCATGTTTTTGTCGATGCATCACAAAAAAGTGTTGGAGCTGTTTTGAAACAACCTGATGCCTCTGATGTTTTACATCCAATAGCTTATCATTCTAGAACTTTAAGAGACTATGAAAAAAATTATGCTATAACTGAGTTAGAATGTCTTGCAATAGTTGATGCTTTGGATAAATTTTACTATTATCTCCATGGTCAAAAATTTGTCATTCATACTGATCATGCGGCTCTCGTTTGGCTCAAAAATGTTAAAAACTTAAGAGGTAGGTTATTCCGCTGGTCATTAAAGTTAAGTATGTTTGACTATGAAATTAAATATCAAAAAGGTTGCACTAACATTGAAGCAGATATGTTATCTAGGCATCCAGTTTCTCACCATCTTCAACATGCAGTACATTTGTTAGACATAAATGAAATAAAAACTCAGCAAAAAAATGATAGTCTCTGTGGACCTAAGTATCATGAAGTTAAAGATGTAATAGTAATAAAAAAGAGAAATTTGTACAAAATAGTTGTGCCATTTTCATTAAGACTTAAATTGTTAAATCAAGCTCATGAACAATTTGGTCATCCTGGTGTCCAAAAAATGTTAAATTTAATTACTCCTCAGTATTATTGGCCAAATATTACCTCTGATATAACTGAATTTGTTAAACATTGCTCTGTTTGTCAACTTAACAAAAAGCGAAAACAAAAAAGATTTGGCCTGCTCCAACAAGTACCTCCTACTAGTACACCTTTCGAATGTATTTCTGTAGATACTGTTGGAGGTTTCAATTATTACAACTCAACAAAAAAATTTCTTCATATTGTGATTGACCATGCGACAAGACATGTTTGGGCTTTTCCTTCAAAAAAAGAAAACTCTGAAACTTACATTAATATTCTAAAACAAATTTTCCAAATTCAAGTCCCTGTAAAATTATTAACTGATAGAAATGCTGCATTTACTTCCTCTCGATTTAAAAAATTCCTAAGAAATTATAATGTTAAACATCTTTTAACCACAGCACATCACCCACAAACAAATGGCAAAGTTGAACGTGTTAATCAATCATTAGTAACTAGGCTTAAATGTAAAGTTAATTCCACTTCCACTAAAGTTCCTTGGACTAAATTATTAGAAAGTGTTACTAATGAGTATAACTTAACTCCCCATTCAATAACCAAATATCCACCTACCTACTTGTTGCTTGGTACATTACCTTACGATTCCCCTATTGGTCAAAATAGTTATTATGAACCTGTTAACGAAGCTCGTAATTTGGCTTTACAAAGAACAATAGATTACCATAACAAAAACAAAATAAGATATGATGCACGTTTTGTTGACAAGAAATTTAACCCAGGTGATCTTGTTGTTTATGAAGAATTCCATTATCCCAATACTAGAAAATTAACTCCTCCTTTTTCTGGCCCATATGAAGTTATTAAACAATGTTCTGAAGTAACTTATGAAATTAATAAACCAAATCCTTTAACAAAACAAGCCACACAAATTGTGCATATTTCTAAATTAAGATGTTTTCATTCACCAGATAAACTTAAATTAAGTCATGAATAATAAATTAACTACATGAAAAAAAAAAAAGCTTGTCCTGCCTTTATAATTCTGTCCCTTTTGGTAAGAGTCAGTCCGTTCAAAAACCCTTTCCCCATGGAGGGCTGAGTCTTACAAATTTTTCTTCTTTGGTGTTTCCCAAAGAACAAAACGATGATAAATGAAATGAGACTTACTGTTTTAAAAACAGTGTTTGACAATATTGTGTTTTGTTTTGTGCATTGTCTCTCTCTCTGGGAGAATGCATGAAACAGATCACAAAGACCTTGTCCCTTTTTTGCCCAGACTTGGTGATACTCCCAGTTGCTTAGGCGACATCATCAAGATTAACAAAAACATACTTTTGTCACTGTTGTTAAACTCAATGAAATGTCACTGACATCAAACATTAGTATATTCTTATTTTTCTATTTGAAACATTTGTATTTTTATTTATCAATGTTTTTTCATGCCATTTTAGTTGCATATACAATTGAATATTTACATTAAATTATTTTTCATATAAACAAATCAATAGTTCAATTACTATTGAAAGAACTTTTATTTGAAGAACTTTTCATCACGTGAATAGAACTTTTTTCTACAGTCAACTAGCTAACATTTATTGGAGTACTCCAGGGAACATACATAATTTAAAATTTTTGTGTACATATTGAAATAATTTTTATATTTAAATGAATATTTTCTATGTTTTTGTAAATATTCTTGCATTTATATTTTTACTTGTACTCACTGAAGTACCTTTGAAAAATGTGTAAATCTTATTGTACTTTTGTTGTTGATATTTTTAAAGTCAAGCCCATGACCAGCAATTAAAACAATTTATCAAAATTTTAATAATATTTTAAAGGTAACTTGTCCAACTTCGCAGGTTTTGCGATAGCAAGGGCCCTGCTGTCGTACGACTCTTGCGGAGGGGGGAAATTGTGATATTTTAATTTTTTAACTTTCCTAAATAATCTTAGCGATACC